>JAZGTJ010014738.1:0-13897 GCA_036877575.1 Botia almorhae
CCTGTGATTCTACAACTCGAGTCATTTGTGTGTGTGCTAATGTGACAGACTCTTTGCTAACTGCTTAAAAACACACGATTAGCAAGTTTTAGAGGTGTCACCATATGTTAGTTGTTAGTGCCACAGAGTGAATCTGTGCGGAGGTTAAATTCGAGGATTGCTTCTCTGCTGGATTAATGACTCTAATCTTGTGTGGGTGGAGACTGGGGCACTTGGATTATGGACAGACCTGCACAGAGAGTTGTGTGCATATGTGCTGTCTGCTCTCTAAGAGCAGATTGGAGACTGGAGCTAAGTGGACCTCCAAGAACATTGTAACTGCATCACCTGTCACTAACTCTTCTCCTCTCAGTGACCTTCAAGTAGTGATCACCAGAACATCTCATGTGTTCTCCTGCTGTTCTTCTGCAGGTATCATGTCCTCCAGAGAGCGACGTTCTGACGTGTACATAAAAGCAGAACCCAGCAGTCCCGAGAGAGATGGTGGCGGAAGAACCAGCCCGGGCGGGGCCTCCTTAGACTCCTCCCACAGCGGAGGAGGCGGGTCCAGAGGGGAAGGCACCGAGCGTTACTCCCCGCCCCTTTACACGCCTGCGTTGCGCTGTCACTTTAAGGAGGAGGCTGCAGCTGACGAGGGTTCCGCAGGTGGTGGAGGCCGCTGCAAGTACACGCTAAGCACGCTTCCTAAAAGGCTGTGTCTGGTGTGTGGAGATGTAGCTTCTGGTTACCACTATGGAGTAGCTTCCTGTGAAGCTTGTAAGGCGTTCTTCAAAAGAACCATACAGGGTGAGGAGATGGAGTTCAGTTCCTCCCGTGTGAGCCACGACAGACAGTCTGTTTAACACAGGGTGGGAAAATACTGGGAATGTTGTAAACTTAACAGGAATTTATGGGAATATATGGGAATTACTGTGAGGAAAGTATGCTTATATTTTCGTGGTATATGTTTGTATGTGATACAGTTTGTAAACATGTCCACATTCTTCTGTTGATTCCTGTAAATTCCCATAGAATTACAACCTGGAATATTTTCACATTTTCCAAACATGCAGCTGTAGTCTAACATCCCCTCCATCCGCTGCAGGCAATATCGAGTACAGCTGTCCCGCCTCCAGCGAGTGTGAGATCACCAAACGACGCAGAAAGGCTTGTCAGGCGTGTCGCTTCACCAAGTGTCTGACAGTGGGCATGCTGAAAGAAGGTAAGAGGACACCTCAGCGATTCTCTCTCTCTCTCTGTGATACACACACACATGTAAACAGTGTGTGGTGTGATCCAGAGACGAGGGCAGCGGCCTGATGTTCTGACTGACTCTGTGTGTCTGCTGTAGGGGTTCGTCTGGACCGGGTCAGAGGCGGCAGACAGAAGTACAAGAGACGGCCGGAGGTGGAGAACGCCACGTATCAGAGCACGCCCATTCCTTTGAGGAAGGAGGGAGAGAAAGGTAACCAGATCATACGTGAGAAACTGTATGTGTGTTCTGTGAGAATCGAACCCGCAGCCTCTGCACTGCTAACACAGTGCAAACCATATGAGCTACAGGAGCCCATTACAAGCACGTTGCATCATACTACCAGACTTCATATTGAATAGTCAGCCCTAACTAACTGCTAACTGGTTAGACTAATTCCTAAAACACAGTTTTAACTTAGCATGTTTGTGTATGCAGCTGGGCCCAGAATGGCAAGGAAACTATACAGTATAAAGAAGGAATGATAAGTTGATTAAACGTTAGAATTGAGAGTCAACGGGTCACTGTTACAGTACTGATGTTTCCTTCAGCTTCATCCAGCATCATCGTGTCTCATCTGCTGGTGGCCGAGCCAGAGAAGCTGTTTGCGATGCCCGACCCACTGCAGCCCGACACGGCCCAGCGCACGCTCACCACCCTCTGTGACCTGGCCGACCGTGAGCTGGTGGTCATCATCGGCTGGGCCAAACACATTCCTGGTGAGCGAGAACCAGAGCGAGAACCAGAGCGAGTGTGTTCTCCTGTTCTTGATTTACAGCTACAGTCACCACATGCTTCTGTGTGTGGTTTAGATGTTTTACACTCATGTTCATGTTCATTTACACGTCTGACATACAGTGTGACACGTCTGCATTGAGGTGTGTTTTATCAGTCTGTCCCTGAAAATCGAACCATGACTCTGGTGTTGCAGGTTCCCCATGCTCTGCCAGATGAACGTATTCATTTTGTTTTTAATTTCAGATTTACGATTCAGTTTTCACTCTTTTGTTCAGTTTACGATGTGTTAGCTAAAGAGAGTGTGTGTGTGTGTGTGTACACTGGGCATTGAACACAGTTTGGTTTCTCCAGCTGTAATCATGCATTTATTGTTTGATAATATTTTGAGTGGATCTCTGCACCTGTGGGTGCGTACCGTTACCCTCCTCCTGTTTCTTACCCATGCAGGGTTCCTCTCGCTGTCGCTGGCAGACCAGATGTCCGTGCTGCAGTCGGTGTGGCTGGAGGTTCTGGTGCTGGGGGTGGCTTATCGTTCTCTCAGCTGTGAGGAGGAGGTTGTGTTTGCTGAGGATTTTCTGTTGGATGAGGAGATGTCTCGTGTGGCCGGTCTGACCGAGCTCAGCGCGGCCATCAGTCAGCTGGTGCGGCGTTTCCGGGCCCTGCAGCTGGACCGCGAGGAGTTCGTCATGCTCAAAGCTATCGCGCTCACTAACTCAGGTGCGACTCCGTCACGCTCAGTGACTCGTTCACTTCTGGTTTACTGGTTACCATCTGATCCAAACCTAACTGATGGGAGTTATATTAAACTCGGTTACTGAGACCAGACCTGAATCTGTTTTGTATCATTAACTCACCTGCCTCCTGACTCTCTGGTTATATACAAACACACATCACCCACCCAGAGAGAGCTGTGATGCTTGTGATTACTGTAAACACCAAACTGAGCCCTCATGTCTGCTGTCCTGCAGAATCTGTATTTGTTGTTCAAATACTGCGAGCCGTCAGGTTCTGAATCTTGATTTAGTGGAAAACACACAGATCTTCTCTTTGCACCTCAGATATCTGTGTGTACATGCTAAACATGAACCCCTGCCCGCAGTCTAATCCAGGAGTCACACATTAGTGTTTGAAAATGAGGATCAAAAACACAGTTGACTTTTGTAACGCACATCTAATAATAAAAGATTTTCAGCCTGATGTTTCCAGTACTTCACATGCTGTGCAAACAAAGAGATTGTAAGTTATGACACAACTCAACCCTGGTGTAAATAATGCACCAGTAAACAGAGGAATACAGCACTTATAACAGATGATTTATTCATGCTGCAAAATAACAGTCTGACTCAGTGGAAATCGTTCAGAAGTTTGAAAACACGTGACTAAAATGTTCCTCATGATCTTATAGATGATGAGATGAGAACTACTTAAGTGCTGTTCAAAAAGAACCTCAGAGTGGTTCCTCAGAGAACCTCAGAACCTAGGAGAACCTCAAAAACTGGGTGATAAAATGGCAAGAAATTGCCAGTCATTGGCTCTCTGCATCTGTGCTCACCTGTGCTCATCTGTGCTCACCTGCTCTCTGTTTCCTGCTCTCAGATTCAGTCTACATTGAGGACATGGAGGCTGTACAGAAGTTACGGGATCTGCTGCATCAGGCTCTTCTGGAAATGGAGATCCAGCGACGTCCCGATGACCCCCAGCGTGCCGGCCGTCTCCTCTTGACCCTCCCTCTCCTCAGACAGACGGCCGGACGCGCCCTCACCACCTTCTACGGCATCAAGACCCGCGGCGGGGTACCCATGCACAAACTCTTCCTGGAGATGCTGGAGGCCATGATGGACTCGCCCTAGAGAGATGAGAGAGAACAGATGAGGAAAGTTTGGGGCGAACGTTTGCCCAAAGTCTTTTTTTTTGTGATTGTGCTTTTCTTGTGAAGAAAGCACAAGGGCTAGAGAAAGCCAAAAGGAAACTTTTAGGGTTGAATATGAAGACGATGCTCGTGTGATCACAGCCGATAACTTGAGGTCCTCATAAACGATTGTTACATTCTTGTCTGATTTCACCGTGTCTCAAAATGTTTGTCTCGTCACACAAACTTGATGGAAAAGAGTTTGTGTTGCGTTAAACTTTACGTCAGTTGTTAGTGAAACCACAGGCTGTGAAATTCATCATCTCAACTCATGAAGATAAATGTTTCTAGAGTCTCACCATTACTGTAAACTCAGAGAAATTTACGTGCCAAGGGCACTGACACTGTAGCAATACGAACTTTTCGCAAAAGCGCGTGAACGCTCGATTGAGTGATATTAAAGCAAAGACACGCACACGTGTGTGTTAAAATACAGCGCCGTCGCTGCAGTTATAATAGACAGTTTGCTTCTTTTGCTTCATAATCGTGCTAGAGAGGTGTTGTTATGTACCGTGAGTTAGTGAGATCTTTATAACGCCCTCGCCGTGCTACAAGCGCAAGACATTTTAATATCAAAAACTCTTTTAGAAAACAAGTGAGGCGCAACACGTGTGATTAAAACTGCTGCTCGTAGCTGAAGAGGTTTGCTAGACGCGTACTGCAGTTTAGTTTACTGCTACACACTGGTATATTTACTACAAGCAAATAATAGTGTAACAATATTATGAAAAGCAATATGAAATATTTCATATATTTGATGTCAGCCATTTTAAAGTGACTGTATTTAACAGCCATCGCGTATCCGAGAACATCACGCTTGGAATCGTTTAGTTGTGGGGATTCATACAGCAAAATAAGCAAATAAAAAAAGACGATGAGTTTGGGTTGTAGAAATTGGTTTTTATTAAACCTGGTATACGCCCCATCTTACCTGTATTTACCCGTTCAACAGAATAACATGATCTGAGATGTGGTACAAACACACACTGCACATGCTGAACTTAAAATATAAATCAGGGTAAACGTGACATTTTGCTGTGAGTTTTTTGTGCATTTGGTTCAAATGCGCCGTTGGACCTCGTCTGTGTCATGTTCTGTTCTGATGATGTTCTTCCGTCGCCCCTGACGGCGAGGCCTGTGAGGAAGAACTGAGGCGGCCCTAAAAAATATATTTCATGCTGTAGTCCTCCATTCATATTTGAGCTGTGTGAGTCGAGTTTAAACTGAGGTGAAGAGCAACATTTAATGCAGATTGAAAGGCTTGGCCCAGAATGTGGGGTCAGTTTGGAACTGTTTATTTAGCCATTTGTTTGTTTGTTTGTTTAACTGGTGTGTGTGTGGTTTGTTCATAGCCGTTTGTTTGCAGGTGATCGTCTGGTATTATATGCAGTCATACTCTGTTGAGCTCTACAGCTCATCCACTTTTTATTTATTTCACTCATTTAAAAACAGGAGGAAAAGCCAGCTGCCGTTTGGCCTCTTAGCAATTTAATGAAGTACTGAAACTGTTGCGCGGTCGGACCTCTGAGTGACGTCACATCGTCTGTGTGATTTTTCAGCAGTGATGATTGTAAGTGAATCATATAAGCTAACAGATAAAGTTAAACCACATCCCGGACTGAACGAAGTCTCTGAGGATGATCTGATTTTAAAACATGTTCAGCTCATGATTACAGTAAGAGTACAGTAACCTGCACGTGAGTCGTTTAAGATACAGAGAACATAATTGTTTTTCTAATCAGAATTTCAGGAATATAGATCACACTGTCTTTGTGGTCACAGCTGAATTTGGGGTGAGTTTAGTTTTGGTTTGGCATATATATCATGAAGCTTGGTCTCAGGTGTGACACTGAAATAAAGCAATTCTTTTGGGAGAGTTATGAACTATTTTTTATTTGTTTTTTATTTGTTTTCTAGTTTTGTAATTAAAGTACTAACTTTGCAAGACACGTGAAAGCCAGTAAGAGTTATAGATTCTTGTCTCCTTTTTTGTGAACTTTTAATACACTTTTAGTATTGCAGATTTCAGGCACTAATATAAAATTAATGCAAAACTTGCTCTTGTTTTCCCTTGATTTGTGTCAGAGTGTCATGAACCGTGTACAGAACCATGAATGAGTGCGTCTGTTCACAGACGTCTGTAAAATGTGTTCGTTATTGTTGATTGAACCATGAATATAACAGTATTACAGTAGTGTGTTAATAATGATTAGCATTAAAGCCATTTTGTCTGTCTAGCCTAATCTTAGACTCTAACACGACTGAGGGATAAATCACAGCTAACTGTTTGTGTGTCTGTGTGTATTCATGTAAATGAGCAATATCACAATTTACCAAATGTTTGTTTTCATATTTTTTTGTATATTGATCTATCGCATATCAACACCTCAACAATACACACTAGTGAAAACAGTTAACAATAAAACTACAGAAAAGAACAAATCGATATTTGTATTCAGAAATGTTGTATTTAAAAGATTAAAATTTATTTTTTACTCAGTTCATGGATGTTTATGAGTATCATTGTTCTGCTATTTTGTGTGTGTTCAAGTCCATTGATTGTAAAAGTGTTTTTGTGTTGTGAAGTTTTGTGGTTCTCTGGTTGTAACTGTTTTCACACTCGGTTCAGATTGAATCACAAAACCCTGCAGGAGTATTTTATCAGTGTCTGTGTGTGTTTTGTAATAAATGAACACAACTCATTGTCAGTGATATTGTTTTGTCAGTACTCTGTCTGTTGAACTCATGAGTCTGTTACAGACTCAGAGCTCATTTATTCGTGTGAAAGTCAAAGTTTCATATGACGTTTCTGGTCCGTTTCATTACATACATGTTGTGCTGTAGTATTTTATTCACAACACTGGTCTGCTGTTGAATATAAGACAACTGACCGCTGAATGGCGCTATCGAGCGAAGTCAAGTTTATTTAGTATTAAATAATACATATTACTAAATCAGAATACACACCGGCAGTTACATTTATATCAAATAATATTGCACACTGAAATAGGGCTAAATATGATCATTTTAATTCTAAACATCTAAATATCTCCAGAAACATCATCACTCACAGTCATGATATCGTCTGCACATATTCAAACTAAATCAACTGCACCGTATGCGTCTGTATGATATTCTCTGTAACGCATACAAACACAAGAACCTCATGCTGTTGTACTCTAGACCAGAGAGCAGATTATGGTTTTCTTTGGCACCTGTAGTCATCTTGCTTTTGTTGTCCTGGTGTCTTTTATAAAGTGCAAAAAATAAATTCATATAAATGAATAAATGGGTGTGACGACAATGAGTAAATGTCTCTGATTTTGCAGACAACTGTGTGCCAGTTGTCAGGTGTGTGTGTGTGTGTGTGTGTGTTTTAGCACTTATGCGTGTCTAAGAAAGACAGGTGTAACCGATCCCTCTAAACGTGTCTACAGACACAGAGTCAGGACACCCACTGCATTAATTGAAGCATTTCTGAGGTCATGTATGTATGAATAAAATATGAAGAAGCTTTTCAACATCTGAAACGTGCTGTAATTTCAGAACATATTAAAGAATGCTCTGGAATGTTCTGGAATGACATCATCGTCTCTTAATGGCCATTCACTGGTTCTGTACGGCCCAAAGACCATCAAACTGTTCTCAGTGCTGATCTGAAGCACATGATTATACATTTAGAAAGACAGGAAAACCATTATTAGGAAAATAAATGTCAGATACAAGAAGTTCAAAACAATATTCCAGCTAACAGGGAACTTTCTCAGAACGTTGACTTACGTTCTTTAGAAGTTCTCTCGATGTGATCAAAAGCATTTTCACAGTAACATTACTAGAACGTGTTTAACTTTATGTATCAAAAATGTTATTTTTATGTAGCTAGTAGAACGCTTTAAAAACATTACAGAATTTAAAGTTTAAATAACGTTCTTACAAGACAGCAATAACGTTAAAACAACGTCTGCAAAAATATATAATTTTAAACGTTTCCAGACATTTCAAAATCACATTTTTAATGTTTTTGTTACTATTGGAAACGTTAGGAAAACATTCTTATAACCTAAATTTGTTAGCTGGGTCATACGGAGTGGAGTGGCTAAAATGTCTGAAAAAGGTTTTAACCTGCATAAGAGTTAATTGAGCAGTTAATGAACAGTTATTAACTGGTAATACTGTACTTATAAGACTGGTTTAATTAAGATTACATTAATTAAGATAATAAGGTGGACTGACTGTGTTTCCGCAGGCGCTGAGCTGCTCCAGTTTCTCTCAGTATAAAGCAGACGCAGTTACTGTCAGTATAAAGCAGACGCAGTTACTGTCAGTATACAGCAGACGCAGTTACTGTCAGTATAAAGCAGACGCAGTTACTGTCAGTATACAGCAGACGCATCTGCAGAGCAGCATCCGTGACTCCAGTTTCATTACTGCTGTACTCTACAAGCATCACCACAATGCCGATACAGGTGAGAAATACACGGTACACATGCAGAGAGATGATCCGCTTACGGCTGGATTTTGCGCCGTGTGTGTTTTTATTGCACATATTTCATAAACACAGACTATTTTTCAAATATTGCTCCTGATATTATGCAATAGGATTGACGTTTGACGTTCTGTTTGGGGCTTTGTGAATGAACTGTGTTTTTAATGAATGTTTTTTGTGTTTTAACTCTGTAAGGTTGGTCAGTGTCTTCCCGACATTGAGGTGCAGGAGGCAGATCCCGGGAATACCGTCTCCATGGCTCAGCTCTTCAGGGGAAAGACAGGTGTGCTGTTTGCCGTGCCAGGTGCATTCACACCTGGATGTTCAAAGGTACTGACCAGCTGGCGAGCTGTGAATAGCTTATCTCCATGTAACACAAAAGCTGATTTTTTTATTTACATAAAATGAAAATGAATTCAGGCTGTAAAAAACTAACTGCAAAAACCACTGTAAATGAATCATAATAATCCATATTTACAAAGCTGAAGTTGCTTCACGATTCATCATTTTGAAATCTGCTTTATCGAAGAGTTCAGAGTTGATCAGATTTACGAACTAGATCTGCTCGATGTGCTTTCTGAAGCTGGAAATCTCCAGTTCTCATTCATTAAAAATGTACGGACGACATGACAAGCGTATTCCTCAGAAATGTTCTGTGTAAGAAAGTCAGTCATAGAGGTTCTCTTACCAGTCTGTCTCTTGTTCTCTCATGTCAGACTCATCTCCCAGGCTTCATACAGATGGCTGGAGAACTGAGGGCCAGGGGCCTGCAGGAGATCGCCTGTGTGTCTGTCAATGATGTGTTTGTAATGTCTGCCTGGGGTCACCAGCACGGAGCAGAGGGCAAAGTGAGAAAACTGCTCCTGATTTTTACTCAGATACAGCCTCATTTGTCTCTGTAGGAATTTGGTTAACTGCCAGGACAGACTGTTTTATCTGTTTAGTCACGGTTAATTAAAAGAATCATTCTGGTCCATTTAACGCAGGTGCGGATGCTGGCGGACCCCACTGGAGCTTTCACACAGGTGAGATGGATCTGTTCTTCAAGAACTTCTTCAAGAACTTCTTGAATGCTCTTGAAGGCTGAAGTTCTTGAAGCTCTTGCATGGTGGAGATCAAACTTGTAGTAGTGATGGCGATGATCTCGTTACCAGCTGTGAGCTTTAACTACCAAATCAAACCACAGCCAATCACATGCCCAGCCCGAGTCGACACGCCCACGTGCTGCTTCCAGAACCTTCATGCTGATAATTGATGGGAAATCTGGTTTTGTGAGACTGTAGTTCTTGAGGCGGCCGGTCCCTAAATTACACTGTAGATTTGGCTACAGTTAAATGAGATTACAGTAGTCTTAACTGTAATTGTACTGTAATTATAATTAGGCAGTGCAGACATATTAAGTCCAGTGTTAAATGGGGACGGTCATTGCTGCCTCGGGACTAATCTGGGCTTTGTGTCAATTGCTTTTCAGGCAGTGGATCTCGCTCTGGACGATCACCAGCACATCCAGCTGCTGGGGAATTTGAGGTCTAAAAGGTGAGAACATCATCTTCTGAAACTAAACCATTGAAGTCCATTAACCATCATTATAACAGTGTAGAGCAAGTCTCCTGAGCTGCAGAGTTCATCTCCACTAATGAATCATCTAAAGCAGCTAATCAAGATCAGCTTTGGGCTGACAGAAACATCCCGACAGGTGTTACTGGAGTCAAACTGTGCAGCTCTGCGTACCTCCAGGAACGTGCATCAGAGCCCTAGTCTGACAAAGCCAACGCTTTGAAATCTACATATACAGCAAAACCAACTAGATGTCAGCTTGTGTTATAAAGATTTTAGTCATTACGTCAACATCTGGCAACATCTGAGTGTTCAGATTATCCTGATTCTCACAGCGGTTTGCACTCATGGTTTACACCGCTTTGATAAATAAACTACTTCTCATTTGTCTGTGTAAACAAACATGTTAATTTGCCAGTGTAAGACGTTTGTTTGTTTGTGAAGGTACGCTATGCTGGTTGAAGACGGAGTGGTCAGGAAACTGAACGTGGAGCCTGATGGGACGGGCCTCTCCTGCAGCTTGGCTTCAAACTTCCTTTCTGACATGTCTCAGTGTAACGTGTAAAAAAGGTGTTAAATCAGTTTTCACAAGAGTCACCGTTCTTACAGGTCTGACGGCATGTGTCATTTTACAGTGTAACAGAAAACATCAACAATGTTACATGATTCTGGCTGTCCCTCGCAACAATAAAGGTTTTCACGTCTGCATCAAATTTGGTGTGATTTTTACAGGACCTGAAGATGATAATCTTCCATATAAAAGCACAAGAGACTAAAAGTATTCAAGAGCTCCTATGATGCAGTCAGGTGTGAGGACACGTTTGGCTTTTAATGATGGAGAAAGTAACATGACACTGAACTGAAATGTTGTCAGATCTGATTTACTCTTTAAATCAAGAACAACAGTCAAATAAAAAACAATCGTAAACAATAAACAAATTTTATTGGTCATATCTGCTGACATGACAACACAGATAAAACTCCATCAATCATTCATTCACTTCACAAAAGCAACATCTGGAATTTTCCCCTGAGCCTGTAAACAAATTCATCAGACATTCATCAGACGAATGCACGACCCATAATCCTTTGCTTTCAAACTGTCTGTAAATTACATTTACTTTGAACTTTAAGATTGAAATGCTGGAGTACCTTAAGACCAGTGAAGATCTGAGCAGCTCTGTCAAAATCCCAGTCGTTGTCCAGTAAACACCTGCAGCAACAAAACACAGAGTCCTTCTGAATCCACGATTCTTCATACCACACTGCAACAAACATGGAGAACATGCAGAAACAACAACTACTGCTCTGCTAGAGTTTAGATCTTACTTCTGAGACCATTCCAGATTCATGCCGGACTTCAGTGAGAAGGCCGAAAGCATTTCCTGCTGGGGGGCTGACAGGGTGGGCACAGGACTGCTGGAGGGTGTGGGGGCCGGCGCTACAAACGCACGGCGGATTTCCTCTGTGGTGGCATTTCGAACGAACATCTCATCGTTCACGATGCACAAACTGAAGCGTTGAGAACAGGTTCCAATGACAACCATCTTTAAACTAAAGGATTTCCTTCGAACATTATATGATCTGAAATGAATTTCTCACCCGGCATTTCCAGCAGGCACAGCAATAAACACCCGTGAGAAAGCTCTGAAAGAGCCTCGAGATTTCCCATCCACTGAAAGAGAGAAATGATGAGAGTGTGTCTCGCTAGTTTAGCCTGAAGACAGATTCAGAGTGACTGAACAACAGAAACTCACCCTCTTTAAAAACTCCACTGACTGTAAATGCCAGCAGTGTTGCCTGAAAACAACAGAGAAATTACAGCCATGACACTGAACCGCATATGAAAGATAACAGCATTCGACTGTAACTAGAAATTCCACTGACTGTGTATGTGTTGACGTCCACATTAAAGGAGGTGATGTCATGTTGAGTTTTGGGCAGTTCATTTAGCAAAGCCACCGCGTTTAATCGTGTGTGCTTTAGCAAAAGAAACCGTGTAGCTGGAGAACAAAACAACAGAGATCAGGATGTGAGACACAAGCCACACGATGTAAATATAATCGCAACTTTAACGCGTTTGAAGCAGTCGTTATTCTCTCTCAGAAATCACTCACAGGGGTCTTTCATGCGCTTGATGTTGCGACTGTCTTTCTGATACTCGCCTAAACTGCTTCTGCAACACACAAAGACAATTTCTAATAACCTACATACAGTAAACAACAGTGTCCCGAATCAGCCAGCAGGACAGAGGACTGAGAGGAAGTGTACTGTACTTTGACGGGTTCTGAAAGGAGAAGGGAATGCTGAGGGAAAACGTCGCCCCGTCGTGGTACGCGTCCAGCAGGGGCTGCCTGTCGCCCGAGTCGTATATGCTGTAATATCTAAAGAGTGACGACATGGGCAGATAACATGAGAATCTTCATGTAAACATCTGCTTGCTATTACACTGTGTAAGAGGAGAAGAAAACGTACTGCTGCAGGAAGCAGATGATGATGTTCTTGATGTCTTCTGAGCTGAAGTAACTCGCCTGTTTTCAAGCAAAACAAAAAACGGATGAGCTGGTGTGTCTCAGACTGCACAACACACACCAGATAGTCTCCAGTGAGGTCCACAGAGCTGCAGAGTTCATCTCCAACCCTCATGAATCAGCCCTGAAGCAGCCGGTCAAGATCTTTGAGACTGACAGAAACCTCCAGACAGGCGTGTTACTGGAGTTAAACTCTGCAGCTCTGTGGACCTCCAGGAACATGGATTGGAGACCCCTGGACCAGAGGAACGTAAGAAGAACTTTAAACATGAGCACCTTGCAAGGAGGGAGAGGAGCAGGAGAAACTTCCAAATCGAATCCAATTGGAGGTGGAAGATCATGTCCGTCCTACGATTAACACAGATCAATGAATCCAGTTGTGATGTACAATAAACATTCACCAATGTGCAGATATGATCTCAACTAGATTTACTGGGATTACCACACTGGCTTAAACAACTTCTGTTCCTACCAGTTTCAGCAGCTTGGGGAATCGCTCTCGTATGGCACTGTCCAACAATCACAAAGACAGAACACAAGAGAGACGATGTCAGTACAGACTGCACACATAAGCGCGGAGACGTGCTTTTACTGTAATGAAACAGTCGCATTCCGACACTCATACACAATAACATGAACACACAGGTCACATGGATTCAGAGCAGCTTATGAGAAACATCTACTTACAGATCACAGATCAAAGCTGAATCACCTGCCATTTTCAGCAGTTTGATGACAAAACACTTTTCATTTATCATCTTTTCAACTTTAAAAGTTGGTAACCAGGTTTACATGATCCAAACCAATAATGTTCCATGTTATTTTAAACCAATACGGGTAATTTGATCAAGTATCAGAATTAAAAACACTGGACAGGGTGAAGAAATAGTTCAAGCAAGAAATGACATTTCTTCCATCACTTACACACCCTCATGTCTTACACACCCATGACGTTCAGAATCTGTATTGATCAATTAAATGGTATTACTACATCACAGAAGTTTGAATGATCTGTCCTTATTATGTTCTGCTCCGAGTCTCACCCATCACAAGGCACATGGTACTCACCCATCTGCCATACTCACCACTGCTTCCCCAACAGGACGAAACGCTGACACCAACAGACTGGCAAAGGATGGGTGGGAGGGTAAGGGAGGGTGGGGTGTGTAGTGAGGGATAGAGGCTGAAATTTAAGAGTGGATTGGTGATGAGACTGATCTCACCAGTTCCTGCAATGTGATTATACCGAAGGTACTTACAGTGTGTGTGTGTTTTAACTGAATGACATCGGTCACATATAATCACAGATAATCTGCTGGCCTGTTTAAATCTGGAAACACTGTTTGAAGTCACTTCTCTAGTCAATCCCTGCACTGTTTTTCTCACTTTGGATACGAGTCTGTTCAATGTAAATGAAGTGTGTGCTTGTACACTGACTGCAGAAC
>JAZGTJ010014739.1:0-13897 GCA_036877575.1 Botia almorhae
ATTTAAATATTATTTATTTTGCAAATGACAAAACTAACCAAATTGTGAAGCATGAATACTTCAACGTGCCATTACAGCAATTCCACTCAACTGTTCATCTCACGGGCACAGCGTTTTAAACACACAGGAGTAATTACCTTAAAAATACCTGGACAATTACGATCTGGAAAGCTCGTTAAAATATCTCCACCAAGTGCAGCTCATGCATTATAGTTACTGAAGTGTGAGGCTATTTGGCAATTTGCAAACCTCATGAGATCTGACCTAAAGTGCATGTGACGTGTGAGGCTAACACAATCAACATGTCTAGCACAGTGCCTGACAAGCCAGCGTTCTTAGACGTTGTGTTAACGTTATTGCTTGGTTATAAGAACATTTAATTCTGTAACTTTTTAAACAATCCACCAACAACTTAAAAATAACATTTCTGATATATGACATATAACAGTAAAAACATTCTACTAACGTTACTGCGAGAATGTTTTTGATAACTTTGCAAGAACTTTTACAGAACGTTAGCCAATGTTCTGAGAGCGTTCCCTGTTAGCTGGGCGGCAGGCAAAAATCACTACAGCCGCGGGATTTCCTCATAGTGTGGTACTTGAGGCTGCTTCATCATGCTTCATGGCCAGTAAGAGCTTCCTGGGACCCTTGAGGACTGGAAACTATGATGCAAAACCCGAATGCACGATAAACCAAGCCAAAACCACGGAACCCTCAAATCACTTTCCTAGTCGCTGCCTACAGGAACAATAATAAGACTGTGGGATGAAAAAAATACATGTGCCACTGGTGGGCCCTTAAAATATTATAGGGGGCATCGGTGGCACGTATTTTTAGCTTTTATAGAATGTTAGAGTCAGACCTATGGGTCACATTGAGACTCACAGCTTAGCACAATGCTAGGAACATAACTGGATCTGTTGTTCCAGTGCATCAGAGCTCAAGGGCATAGCACTACTGCATGTACCAAAAATACACAAACACACACACACACACACACACAAGGTATTCAGCCACATAAATCAGAAAGAAGCACCAGGTGAGGCCAAGCGCTCATTGCGTGCATGCAGCAGTACAGCCAATCGTCAGCGGCCGATGAAACAGGACACGGTCGGCCGTTCTGCACTGTCAGACTGACTCAGACTCTGGCTAATCAAGACCTTGGACGCATTGAGGAGGCAGAGAGAGACAGAGGACAGAGCGTGGGCATCAAACAGCTGCTGTGCAAACCTGTTCACGGCCATTCAAGCATTCTTATTCAGCATTATCATACAGATCGGGGAGCAGCAGTTCTCCATCAACAGTGTGCAAGCGTCTCAGATCACCAATGCGCTGCAGTTTTGACCCTTTGGCTACTGGTGCATGTTATCTCGAATAACAGCTCTCTATTAGTGGAACACAGCCCTGAACATCTGTCTGGAATGAGTTACAAGAAATATACAAGTACAAAAACAATTTTCTCCCCCAGATCGGCGGACAAGCGCGGCTTCAGGCATGGGCGAGCGTCTGCGTGTATAATGTCGGCACTAAATAAGATGTTCCTGTGTCAAAACGAGCGTGCCGGAGGGTGTGATGATGGAAGGAGAGCGCAGAGGAATGGAAAAGGAGTGGAAAGCAACCAATGAAGGAGAGGAGGTGAATTCTTTGGCTATAAACCATAATATTACAGCTGAGTGATGAGATCTGAGCCAAACCCTCTGCAGAAGAAACAGCATGAGAGAGAGAGGAACAAGGCATCAGAGATCGACACTGCAGAGGCGGTATTTTTGGAGTTTGGCATTGCTGTATACCACAAAGACGTGCTGTTGTCGTATCATGGTACTGTCAGGCACCAGCACCACAGTACTCAATGGTTCCCAAATGTATATATCATGGCATTTACATACTTTAATGTTGCAATACGTAACTTTCGCCTCTCTACCGCCATCTCTGTTAGAAACATAAAACTGCAGGTTACTTTACATACATTTCATTACGTGTGTTAAAGTCCAATGAAGCCAAACTGATATTTCCTGAGAAATTATACCTGACAGCTCAAATTATAAATGGTTATTATAAGCTTACCGCTGGGAATCAGGGTGAGATAAAGATATTGTGAAGAGCACTTGCTCAATAACTGGATCATTTTTAACCCCAAAAAGTTTCAGATTGCAGCTGTAATGATTATTAAACGCATGTTTTGTATTACTTTGGTACTATGGTCATATTATGACAAAATAAAACAAATGAGTAAAATAAAGTACTGTACAGAAAGATTCCACGTTAAGCTTAATCTAACTGGGTTTACCTCAGATGTGTTGGCAATAGACATCAGTCTTGGTTCTCACAGGTTCTGGAACAGGGTGATGGTCTAATACTGCACTGTTTAATGGACGCATCATGTGAGAAACCCTGTCAAATCCTTCCACAATCTGCTTTCAATCTTCTATAGAGTCAGTCAAGGGAAGAAGAATGACCGGCATCTTTGCCAGCTGGCTGTGGATCTATTTCAGTGTGCGGCCCGGGGAGTCGCCATGAATTCATGCATTCACAATGGAAAAAATATTTAGAACAATACAACATGGCTCTGGGTCACCAGTCTAGACTCGGCTGGCAAAGCAGAGGGAGAAAATGTGAATGTGTCATTGATTATGCGGTTCTCTGGAGAACCGTCACATTTCAGAGGCCTCTGCCCAGAACTGCAGCGTGGTGTCTTCGTCCCATCATACATCATACATGTGATTCTCATTATGTTACGGTATGTTGTGATAGCCTCAAGGCGTCAATTACAATCCAAAAGTGCTAAATGTACTACAGTTTGAACCGAATAACCATGGTTGCTACAGTTAAACAACGGTAGCCACGGCAACCATAGTTTAATCATGGTATATGCCAAAAAACAATGGTTACTGCACTTTTACTATAATAAAACAATGTTAATTTTCGTAAGGGGTGGGATGCTCATCACTGACCCCTCACCACAAAAACTGTGTATATGAACTTTCCTTTAAAGAGGAAACCAGAGCAACCAGCCAAATTTATTCCCATTAACTGGTAAACGGTGAGGCCGGACTACAGGCCGGGTTCTTTCTGAAATACGAACGCGTGTCATAAAGAAGCCAGTGACCTGGAGTCACGGCTGGAGCTAAATTTGACCTTTGGGGACACAATACACCTCTTTGTGACTTTGGTTTTCACCGGAGCGTAACGTTGACATGTGAATGAGTGTGTGCGAGTGTGTGCTAATGAGCTCATAAGTGAATAAGCTATGCGTTTACATCGTCAAGTGGGACAAACACAATGCGCAGCCGGTTCCCTGTATGACATCATGTGTCCACAGGCTCAGTGGAGTTTCCTGCCGTTGCCCTACAGAGACTCCCCACAGGAAAACCACACTCGCACACTCGCACACTCTTTCACACAAACACACAATGACGCACAATGTGTCCATCTAGAACCACGGGCTGACCCTGCCTGCGTACAAGTGTGTTGCACCTGCCTGAAACTAGGCCCGTTACCTTACAGTACCAGTAAATGGGCCTGGCTAAAGTTGCTTGTAAGCAAGTTGGATTTACATCTGCATTTAAATCAGCGCACCAAGCAAGCTGGCGTGGTGCCCTGATAGGAACCCAATAGAACCAAATCCTGAATCTACTTATTTCTCATTAAGTCACTTACGAGTCACAACGTTTGTAAGATTTGTGTGACTTAAGCAAGACAGAAAGAAGGTTGAGGGTTTGATTTCAAACACCAGATGAGATCATTCACAGACACACAATGAACTCTGGCCCCATAAAACTTTCCTTATCTAGGCAACTTATTTGCATGAACTCCTGCGCAGTGAGACGCTTCTCTGCTTCTAAAAATGCAAAGCAGCCTTCGATGAGTTTAAACGTGGCCTGTTTCAAAGCAACACGGTGCTCGCTGCTGTATCTGCCTTGTTTCAGGAAAATTCCTGAAGGTGAGTCGCGCATTCCACATTCATGCACAAACCAGTCCAGCGATGATGTCATCCGCACTTCTGCCCCCCCTCGAAAACAACTCAATGAGTTTTCCAGCCAGGAACTTTGTTGTTTTAAACAGCTGGCTAAAGTCTGGCAGTCAAACAACGGTGTATTTGTCTCTGCGGTGTCCCCTGTTTAAGAACTCACTGCTGACACTGGGCGTCAAAATACAGGTGTAGTTTACAAAACACGCGCAAGTGTGAAACAAATCTTACCCCATTCCAGAAACTCCAAAACGTTCTTCTCTCTTCTGAGGGGCGAATTGTTACACTCATCGAAAAGACACACAAGAACATCCAGCAGGGTCTCCACGCTGAAGCACTGGCCGCTGGACTGGAACGGGCCGTCCAACATGAGCTTCTCCAGTTTCTTCAAGCGGACTTCTCCAGACATGGTTTCAAACGGTGCTGGTGTCTGGTCGATAGGGGAAAACGGGCAACGGTGACCGGCCGGTGACAGTCTTGAGTGATATTTCCTTCAATTCGAGAGAAACCTAAAGGCAGAAATGAGACACGAGCTTTAGGCGACGGATCATGGTCCCTTTCGCCCCAATGCGTCCATATGAATAACCAAAATCAGTCCTCAGATGCGTTCATGAGAACTTGCAGCCATCGACGGTGGATTTGACGTATGTGACCTACACGTACCCCCTTTCCTTCTCCAAATATCGGCTTTTCCTTCAAACCGCTCGTTTTAATCAAACGAGTCACCGACGAAGTTTAAAACAATCCCGTGAGATGTGGCGATATGCTCGGTTATCCATTATGCGGTAACAAAAGCGCATCGGCAGCACGGGATCTGCATTGCTACAAAGCCCCGTATGCCCCTCCTCTGATGGAACTGCGAAACCCTTAGCAAGCTGTTTTCCCCTTAAATTCCTCACTTCACACACGAACCGCGCTGTCCTTTAAGGGGACACGCCTTGAATGCAAAAACCGTTCCGCGACGAGCGCTTGTCGAGGGAGGAGGAGAAAAGACGCGTCCGCGGTCATGTCGCAGGAGGACTCCGTCTTCTGCTCCGCTCCCGGTCGCCGCGTTTCTGTCTCACGGCTCGCTGCTGCTGCTGCAGGCGGAACCCGACATCATCATGGCGACCGTCACGGCATCTGCTGCGGAGGAATGGAGACTTATGCTACAGTGAAATGTTACAGTGCAGTCGACCAGAGTGCTTTATTTCCACGTACAAGTGCAAACAGATGTAATAAAGCGTATGCGTGTAAGATTTTACTTATGCATAGCGAACTCTCATTGCTATCACAAACCAGCAATACAGATAAATAAATTATTGGGCAAATGTAAAAAATAAATAAAAATACAACGCGTAAATATAATATAAAGGCAGTGTGTGCAACAATGAGTTATGTTTTTTTATGTGCATTGCTGAGAAGGTCAAAAATGCTCTTAATTGTGTTTATATGTTAATGGGGTGTCAAACATACAAAGAACGTATAACTGAGTAGTTATACTGAACAGTATTCACACTGGACAAAGATCAACACATCTGTTTACACCTACACAATAAAAGAAAAGAAAATCCTCCCATTTATACATTTATGTCGTTTATAAATATCTGTTCTATAAAGGTGAATTAGATATTTATTGTTTATCATTTTAATTCAGAAATGACTGGATCAGCCTCGTCTGCTGTTAATGTGCATTTATAAAGAGAGGTTTAGAAAATACAGTCTACTTAAATGACACTTAAAATAACAATTACCACATCAGACAACTTTGTTATACCTAAAAACAGAACGTGTTCCCCCTCTAGTGGTCACGAGTATACATTGCAATTGGGGTGCGACTGTGTGATCAGCGCCATCTGGCGTTATTGCTGAATTATCCACGACATATTCATTTCACGTATCGCTTTATATTGTTGAGATGCTATTTTAAGGTTGTTGTTTACGCTACACTTTAAAACCTTTAGCTTTTAAACTATTTTTAAAATT
The DNA here is from genome assembly GCA_036877575.1 of Botia almorhae. NCBI lineage: Eukaryota > Metazoa > Chordata > Actinopteri > Cypriniformes > Botiidae > Botia > Botia almorhae. The sequence goes on from JAZGTJ010014739.1 coordinate 5,936, forward strand.
AACTGTATTGTAGGAATATTTCTTGGAGGAAAAAGCTACAAGATATTAGGTTACAAGCCTGTCCAAACGTGCTTTTGAAATTTTTTTCCTTTTGTATTTTTTTAAACGACGTTGAGATAAAAAATGTGTCATGTCAAATAATAGCGTGAACCCTCTTTGTCAAGTCACAGCTGTTCAAGAGTTTGACGTATAAAAGCACGACCTCAGTTTGCTTATTCATAAACACGTTCATATGAATACGAATCCGCCACATTAGGCCTAATAAGGTGCTAATCGTGTCGTCAAGACATTTGATGTTGGGATCAAACTCCGACAGGATGTGAGCAGGAAGTTTACATTCAATTATTTCTGTTGAGCCTGAAAAATTAGTCATGCAATAAACATCGCTGCACGTTTAAAGGTGCGTTTATTTCCAAAGTGTTTATTTAAAAACAGACATGTATGACCAAAGTGATGTACATGACGTAATACTAACAACATATAATTAAACAGAAATAAAAAAACACGTTGTAACACAGTTTACAATGTTAGGTTGCAAAAACGTTTCCCCAACGTTTCCATTAAGTAACAGAAATGTTAAACGCGTTTTCCTAAAAGTTCTGAGAACTCTACAAACACGTAGCATCCAAAGTTTTTTAATAGTATTTTGTACTATTTTGTATATTATTATTTTATATTAGCATTATTGCTTGGCTATAAGAACGTTATTCGAACATTTTGTGCATTCCGTAACGTTTATAAAACGTTAACCAATAACAACTTAAGAATGCCGTTATTGACATATAATATATAACGTTAAAAACGTTTCAATAACGTCACTGCGAAAACGTTTCGATGACTTTATGATGAACCTTTAAAGAACGTTGGCCAACGTTCTGAGAACGCTCCCTGTTGGAAACGCCACATTGAAACACAACGTTAAAAACACGCTGACTCGTACGCCAAAGTACAAACGTGCATATAATAAAAATTTCATTTAAGATTTGCGCATTTTTTGGAAATAATTTGCATATCCATTTTTCACAGCTGCAGCTCTAATGACTGACAGTTTTTAACGCAGATATATTCGCTGTCATTACCGTTATGGCGTGTCTGTAAGAAGTGTTTTGTTGTTTTATCGATCTGTTTGAATGGAAGCGTCTTTCGTATGTAGTGCAGAGGTGTTAATTAGCGCGTGTTTTGTTGATTGGCGTGCGCCTCCATCCTTTGATTAAGGGATGAACCACCCGTGAGAATTAGAAGGTACTTATATTGACCAAAGGCTGCCAGAATAATCGACAATGGGAAGGAAAGAAGACCTGCCAGAAATCACACGAGGGCTCTGGGCCTGAATTTACTGACGTACCGATCTTGTGTATTGTACAGAACGGACGATCGGGAGTCAGGAAGGTCCTTATAGACTATTCTGATGGCAAAAAGTGGGCTAAAGTTAAGTTCATCTAGTTAACTTAAGCTATAATGCCCATCTGGAAAAATACACAGAAGGTAATATGGACAATATAGATCCAAAGTTGTCTTTAGATCATATAGCCTATATGTGTATATACCGTTTCCATTTAAGTAGTCCTAAATTGATTGATTTGTTTATTTCACAGCCCAGACTAGTTACCAGACGATGAAGAAAACCAAAATTCAAGACCAAATTTCCAAAATATTTGGAGGACCATTTGCCTTGTAGTTCACCGCACGGCCCGTATCCAGTTACACATATAATTGTTCTTGTCTTCTATAAAAGGCTAAATATAAACAGATGAGTAATGAATCATCCCATGCAGCAGATATGATAATACCCCTCTGCTTTCAAACAGTGAGCTCCGCTGTCTGGCTCTGCATTTGTATTGCATTAATTTGCCTCCATCTCCAGCCAGTCATTTGTCATCTATTCTTCCTGTGAGCTTCTTTAGTCTGTCTGACATCTCAGAACAAACAGAGGGGCCAATACACATACTAAGACACTGGTCTTTCAGTGCCACCAGGCCCTCTTCTAATGTTAGTGTGACCAAACAAGGCCCGGCAAATCTGCCAATGGAATCAGTTAATCACTAACCTGTGAAGAGCCTTCCAATCCACATCCACACCGCAGGCCTGGATTAAACAGTCTGTTTGCCTAATAATTTTAATCTGTGCATCACATAGAAGGATGGTGGTCTTGGAATAAACATCTAATCCCTCAGGCCACCCAATGATGATGGGCCCAAAACAAGGGTGATCAATAGAAGGGCTTTTAGACGGACTATAAAGTCCATACTGGCGGACTCTGCCTCGGCTAGGAATGTTTTACAATGTCCAGGGAAATGTACACACGGGGAACAAGAGTGGAACATCAACACGCACATGCAAGACGGAGAACGGGTGCATCTGAAGTTCACTGTGTCTGGTAGGTCATCTGTCTGTCCGGATAACATGTGACCACGCGACAATACAGAGAAAAATCAATGCAAGTACAGTAGCTAGTCAAACATGTATGAATGATTAATACTGCCCATATTGCAAAGGAGTCTTGTGACGTTGTGTAATCAGATGACGTAATAGTGTGTTTGTCATACAGAAAATCCCACTATTTAAAAAACAAAAAAACAAACGTGTTTAGTTTTAATTTTCCTGACTCACAGATCTTTTTTTTTTCTTACTGTCCCAAAACTTCTGAAGGCATTGCAAGTACCTTTACATAATCAGATATAAAACGTTTTTTAATTCCACAAAACGAACTAATTATATATTCGTCCATCTGCTTGAGAACAAATCTGTGTGTTTCTGTGCATGTTTTGCAAATACGGATTACATATTATATGTGGTCCTATATTAATTTAACGCTTGTGTATCTAAATCATAATTTGCACGAATTCACAGTTTAGTTTGAAGTTTTGTCTTGATTTCTCCGTTGTAACGTAGCTTTTATGTATGCCAGTCTCCTCCCCTTTGTCAAAGTGTGAACAACTGGGGGTCCCGCGGCTGCGTATAAGAAAGGGGCCGCTGTCAAAGCAGAGTCATCTCAGTCAGAGAACCGGACAGCTTCACGACCTCTCAGCGCCTTCACGTGGAAGATGTCCTCCATCCGCGTCGTTTGTCTTCTTTACGCAGCACTTTGCGCCACGGCGATGGCTTTCACTCACGAAGATATGAAAGACGCCATGCTGAAAAAACTGGGACTCAGTGAGGTTCCGAAAATTCACAAGAGGGATCTGGAGAACCTTGTGATCCCAACGCACATTAAGAACAAATATACTTCCATGCTGAACCTGCATCACGCGAGGAAACGCCGCTCGCTTCCAAGTTTAGCGGGTATCCTGAGGGGAATTCCTGGCAATGCAGGTAAGATTACAGTACAATATTAAGCTCTTAGTTTGTTTATGTTTTACATATCAAGAACGTTTTAGATCATAAAAGCTCCTAGAGCTTTCAAAATAGCATTTTTAACGTTATTGTTACTGCATGGAAACGTTCTTACAACCTAAAATTGTTAGCTGGGTCAGGTAGGGTGTTCCGGTTTAAAACAATATTCATACGCAAGAGACAAACACAAACTAATATGTTTAAATAATTTTGTTTCCAGATATCTCTGGTGAGTTCGTATACTCTGACACGACACGTCAGCGCGTGGTCTTTGAGATGAAATCAAGGATCCCGGAGAACAGCGAAGTGACCATGGCAGAACTGAAGCTTTTTAAGAAGGCTCCACACAAGCGCTCCATGCCGGAGAGAAAGAGCCACCGACCGGTCAACAACGCCCGGGTCAGCATCTATTGGGTGGAACTTCTGGAAGACGGGTCAAACCGAACTTCACTGGTGGACTCCAGGTAAGCAGAGACGGCCACAGACGGTCGATCGTCTTTCCTCATTATGTTAATTCCGCTATTGACTGGCGTTAAGAGGCATGCATACTAATTATCGCACCCATTACCTACTCAGGTTGATTCCCATTCACGAAACGGGGTGGAAGAGCTTTGATGTCACCCAGGCGGTGCACTATTGGTCTAGGAGCCGAATGGAGATACCCATGCACCTTGAGGTGTGGATCGAGGGCGAGAGACCCGGCAGTTACGCGGCAGAGATGGCCAAGTGTGTCCACTTTACAACTCAAGATCCGAATGACAACACACTGGGAAAACCCGAGCTTGTTCTTTACACCCTGAGCCTGGACGAGTTTGGGTAAGCGCGGCTGTTTATCAAAGAAACATTTTGGTCACACCTCACCAAGTTCCTGTAACCACAAATACACAGAGCAATATAACACATTTGTATTGTTATTTATACAATTTCTATATACAAATTGCAATTGTATATCAAATGTATGCGTAACTTTTAACGGCATTAATCAAATGTATTAATTAACGGGTAACTATCAAGAACTGCGTCAGGCTGTTGCAAACACACATGGATCTTTTAAATTAATAATGAAGTTTAATGGCAATTCTTGCACAAAAACGTTTTTTCTGTAGAGCTTTTCATTACGCTGTGCAATTTCTAAAATACGTATGTTTCACTTAACAAAAACAGTGTGTTAATTATGATCATTCATTCTTCGCGCTGCAGGTCCAGTGGAGACTGTGAAAACAACAAAGACAGCGGAATGTGCTGCAGGGAAAAATACTTCATTAATTTCCGAGCCCTCACTTGGACCCAGTACTGGATCATCGAGCCGTCCGGCTATCAGGCGTTCAGGTGCACCGGCGGCTGCCGGCAGCCCAGGCGGAACTACGGCTACGGGGAGAGGAAGTGCGCGGTGGTGGAGAGCGCGCCGTTACCGATGATGTATTTGGTGAAAAAGGGCGATTACACCGAGATTGAAGTGGCAGAGTTCCCAAATATGATCGTGGAAAAGTGTGGATGCGCGATGGATAACGTTTCGGTTGTATGAATGCGCCGTTTCGTCATCGACTGGTCTTCCTGACGCACTATATATCATAAGTTATAAGCGAACAAGGGTGTTGTCAACTTGACCCGTACGACACCGCAAGCACTTTGTATAGATTTCTAAATATTGATACGCATTTATTTTTGCATTTGTATATGAAACTGCTCAGGCTAATCTGTAGATGTTATATTTTGATCAGTGAACAAAATGGGTTTGTTGTATATTTCACTATGACTGAATATAAATTAAAGTATTTTCATTGAGATCTTTCGGTGTTCACTTTAGTGATGTTTTGGTTCCGCGTTTGCATATTCCAGTGTTTGCGCTTGGCCACATGGAGAGAGTCAATACAGCTGTTTTATTGCTCTGTAGACACAAACATCCTCTTATTCAATAGAACTCCTGCAGCAAGTTAATCTGGTGCAAACGACTCAACGGTACAAATCTGGTGTAACTGTTCAGCATGACATTTTTATTACAAAAACTAAGAGGCACCACCATTCATATCACTCATCTGGTTTATTACGTTAATGGCACATTAGCTTACATTATTAAATAATATAACATTTTGTTGGAAAAACCAATGTCAAAATACAAACATCATAAACCGAACCGCCGGTCATCTCCAGAACACACAATTCCACAACAGTTTTAGTATAATAAAGGTTTTCATTCTCAAAATAGCATATTTTGCACAAGCAAGGTGGACGTACAGTAAAGTACATTATCACAATGTCTCTCATGCCGTGTCGTTTAATTCAGACCAACCCCTTCCATCAATGGACGAGGCCTCTTAATCCACAGAACGACACTCAGAAACAACAGCGTGCAATTCAATTCAACAAAATATTTCATAGCATTATATCATGAGCAAACGGATTCTGAGTAAAAAATAGCTGCCCTTCTTTTTTGGCCACTTGCAACTTTATACGAAATATATTTAGTTAAGAATCGAGGACCTGTCGTAACGTCAGTGCACTGGTGTCTGTGGTGCGTGATATTAAATGGGGGGGGGGGGTTGGTCGTATTTGCGGACTTTAAAAATCCACGTGATGAATCAAAGATGCAGATATTACGAAACCGTGAGGATCTTAAAATCAGCAGAATTTAACAGCTCGTATCGTTACATAAAACACTGGCAATGCATTCACATATATTCATAAAAACGACTTGCATATGTGCTCTGTTAGATTTAAAATGATCAAGGTCACGGTCCGGAGAATCTTAAGCAACGTGACTTCCAGACTTAAGATTGTTTTGTTGGTTAATTCTATTATGTCATTTGCATATATAGCAGAAATTGTTATAGTAGGCTGTTAAAACGGAGTAAGATAGTGATTAACTTATCTTAACAGAGGAATCATTGTGGTTTGCAATGAGGTTTTGCATATTTCATGCAAAGAAAAGGGTTAAAAACCATCAATACCTATTTACACTGTTTGCAGGAAACCACTAAGATTTGTAGTCTTTTAAATGTGACCCAGTATAAACAGGAGTCATGCAGTCAGCAGTTCTGATGACACTGTTATTAATTAGCAAAAGCAGCTAATGCCCAAAGTTGTCTTGCATTGTATGTTAGGCTAGTAATGAATCTGTTAGGCTTTTAGTTCTTTACAAACTAAAACCTCCCGCCAAGCTTTTGTTGAATATGTAAAATGAATAAGGTTATTACAATTTTATTGCAACTTATTTTGGATTTATAGATAATACAAAGAGCAAAAAATTACTTAAAGCATTTTTTTATTTCTTACATTTTAATGCTTAAAAGTTTCTGAAACCATTATAAAGTCATACTTTGACTAAAAACATTAAGTTCCTCTGCATGTCTTATGAGACAGGAAGACTATTTAAAGGGCTGACTGATGTTTGAAGGCTCTTACGCCTTTGATACATATTGTTGAAAATATCAGTCAAGTCACAGCAGTCGTAGAAAAGCAAGCACATCATTTATTGCCAACCTATGAAGTTTACTTTTTACAGGCTGGACTAACAAACACAAATAAGCTTGGATCTGTAAAAAGTTAATATAGAACAACAATCTCTCACACCTTCACTGACAGGGATGAATTACTGAGTAAATATGGATAACTCTTGTCAAAAGCTTCTAAAATGATTCGGGTTCAGCGGAGTTCTCAAACACTACAATTCTTACACAAAAACCTTGAAAAACAATAATTTACATTTACTAAAAATGACATTTTACAGAATAAAATGCACAACCCTGAAATTCAAAGCATCCCATTAACACAACAAACGCTGCAATTCTTGATATAACCATTTCAAAGCTGTGATATAAAACAAAAGGGGAGAAAAATGCATTTCACAAAAACTGGAGCGAGTGAACGCATGACGCATCAGAACACGGAACGTTCAATTCAGAGATGGAATGCGTGTGTGTCACTTGCTTCTCTAATTAAAAAACATAAAATAAGTGGATGGTTATTTTGTGGCTGTGCATCTCACCACGCCAGCGGTCACCAGTCTTTAATACAAACACCCTTTCAGTAATATCCTGGATGATACTGCTGATTCCATGGCTTCTGGTTCCAGAACTGAAAGAGTAAAAGAGTTTCGATCTTTTATTATTTGGAATACTCGTGTTTTGATGAATATCACATAGAAAAATAATTATATCGAAGAAATGTTTGCAGCGACTATGTCAAACATATCAAGCTTGCTTCACAACACACAACATAGCTTAAATTCGACGTACCCCTTGCTGCCAGCTCTGGTTAAAGGATTGTGCGTAAGATCCATTTTTGTTGCCGAAACCACCACGGTTCTGCTGGTGGCCTCCTCTGCCACGATATTTCTATCATTTTAAAAACAAATGAATGAATAAGCAAGAAACCATAAGGTCAAAACAATTCTCGAAATGCTCATTTTAGATTAGACTGTGGATGCTAAGTTACGCTTTGTAAAGTTTACGTCCTATATAATTTTCTTTAATTATATAAAATTGAATTTATAAACTATAATGTAGTGTGATACGTCACACACACACACAGAGACACACACACAGACAGAGACACACACACAGACAGACACACACACACAGACAGACACACACACACAGACAGACACACACACACAGACAGACACACACA
>JAZGTJ010014740.1:0-13896 GCA_036877575.1 Botia almorhae
AAGATTGTTTCTTAGACTTCAGTGGTAACGCTCATTGTTTGTGTGTTTGTTAGGATGCGTGAGGACATGTCGAGTGTGCTGTGTGTGAAGGAGACAGAGGGTCAGGGGGACCCCGGCGAGAAACTGTCCCAGGATGAGCTCCTGTGTCGGACCCGAGAGGTCATGCAGGGGCTCGAAGCGCTTCGTGCAGAGCATCAGGCCATTCTGGAGGGACTGATGGGAACCCTGCGCTGTCTCAAACAGAGTCAAGAGGGGCATGCTGTGGAGGAAAAGAAGACTATGATCCAGCGCTCACTGGAGATGCTGGAGCTTGGCCTTAGTGAGGCACAGGTGCATTGTGGGAAATATATAAATGGTGCCAAAGTAGAATGAGTGGAGGTGATCGTCTTTAATTATATGTTGCAACTAATGGTAAATCCTTCTCTTTTCCCTAATGTCTATGGTGTAGGTGATGATGGCTCTGTCAGGGCACCTGAGCGCAGTGGAGGCAGAAAAACAGAAGCTTCGCGCACAGGTACAGACAGATGCACAATGGATCAAAAATTAAAGCGTGCTCTCTGATTCATTAGACAACAGACACACATACACACATATTATTTTGACTAAGAAATCCAAACCCACAGTTGATTTACATCTCAGTGCTTGAACAGTTTATTATTTGGCTGCAAATTGAGAGGCCCAATTGCTTTTATACCAGCTGTAAAGCAAGACTTATGATTTCCATTAGACTTGTGTGCAGTTCTTTTTCATACGCACACAAGTTTGTATAACAGCTTTCAATCTATCAAATCACGACATTGGCTCTGCCCCATAAGCTTCAGTGTAGATAAGCCGTAAAGCTTGTGGGTTTTGTGTTGTCCAGGTGCGGAGGCTGTGTCAGGAGAACCAGTGGCTAAGGGACGAACTGGCAGGGACCCAGCAGAGGCTGCAGAAAAGTGAGCAGAGTGTCGCCCAGCTGGAGGAGGAGAAGAAGCATCTGGAGTTCATGAACCAGCTGAAGAAATATGATCAGGATCTTAGCCCATCAGTGAGACTTATTTCAGATTGTTTTTCACTTTTTCACCTTTTTTTTCTGCATTACATTTACCAGCCTGATTTTCTCTGTTTGTCTTTCTTTGTCTCTGTGCTTCGCTGAATCTGTCTCACACTCCTCAGGATGATAAGGACTCCAATTCCAGCAGGGAGACACTGGATGATCTTTTCCCAGATGAGCAGGATGAGCCGGGGCCTGGTAGTAAGTCATCGGAAATTCAGGCAACCCAACACGACCCAACTTGTTTTAGATATGGCAAAAAACATAAATCAAGAACAAATTTAAACTTGTTAAATCTGATGGTATTTTGTTGAAGTACGTGCCATTAAATGTGTGGTATATGGTATAAATTTTAATTCAGAATGATGGTATACAATGAGATCCAAAAATCTGTGACATCTACTGAAAATGCTTCTGTTTTTATTCATTTGCACACATTCAATGTCACAAATTGACTTACATTTGAATATTAATCTAGAAACAGTGCTGTATTTCTTCAAAATATTTCTTCTTTTTAGCATTTCTAGCAAAAAAATAGTGGAAAGTGTAGATAACTTAAAAGCAGCAGTGGGAGAAGAGAATGAAACTTACTTCCAATCTTTTTTGCTCGAGTGTTCCTGTCTTTTATTTCGTTTCCTTTCTTCCACCTTCTCTGTTTTCCTGCGGGATAATTGCTGCATTCACTGTGAAGCGGGATCAAAGGGTAGCGTGGGTTGTGCACTGCTGTGAACAGGACTTTTTGGGATCATATGGCTCAGACTGAGATTGCTGAGTGCCTGCCTGCTCAGATCAGCTCTCGTACTGACACATGAATGCCAGACTGCTGTTTCACTGTCCCTGATGAATCCCTACAGAAAAATGAGCTGCAGCAGGGAGTTTCAGTGTGACAGTCATTAATCTGCTCTAAAAAAGATGGAATTAATATCTCCACATTCCTGAAGTGGTTGGGGCGTAATCCTTCCACTGTCGTTTCATTGCTTTTCTATGTTTTTGATAATTCTTGTTTTATTTGAGTTGGTTACTTCTACAAATTTATTGTTTTGCTTTTTAAATTTTTTATTTATGAAATCTTATTACATTAGAACCAAGTTTTCAGATATGTTTAATCAGGGGAACATGCGCTCTTGGATTTTGCTCTTAGTAGTCTAAAAAATTATATTATTTGATCCATTCTCATGGGCTCGTTCATAGTTTTGTAAATTTAGAAAAATGCTGTTCATATACTCAAAGTGACTAAGCACCCAAACTGCCTGACTACTGTCTGTATATGTGAGATGATTTTTGCTGAGATAATGACATTGCATTTTGGCATTGCCTTATTTGGCTAAAGCATCTTAGCAATATTGCCTAAATTGGCAGCTAACTAGGTTTTGTGACATACTGTAGCAAACGATTCCGCTTTTCTCTTCTCTTTCTGGTCAATATTTTGACCATGTTTCTTGAAAAGGTTTTTTTTTTAATTAAATAATTTTTTTATTTTATTTTTTTTTATTTATTTTTTTCTTCCAGTCCAACCTCCTCACAGCAGTGCAGTAGCAGCAGCCCAGCAGGGTGGGTATGAGATCCCCGCTCGTCTCAGAACCCTTCACAACCTGGTGATTCAATACGCCTCACAGGGCCGCTATGAGGTGGCTGTGCCTCTCTGCAAACAGGCTCTGGAAGATCTGGAGAAAACCTCTGGACATGACCATCCTGATGTAGCCACCATGCTCAACATTCTCGCCCTCGTTTACAGGTTAGCTTCAGTACAGTAAATATGTATTTGCTTACTGTCTTCTATGAGCAATTTTACTCTACAATTCCCTCTTATTACAAGAATGGCAAAATTTTGAAAAATGTTTGAAATGTCATCTATAAAATGTAAAACATGTTTATCAATAACATTTTATTTAAATGATTTTAAATTGTTTAAAGGTTTTAAGATTTTTTTTGTAAAGGTAATTTTGTCCTATCCATTTCAATATTTACATTTACGCATTTGGCAGACGCTTTTATCCAAAGCGACTTACATTGCGTTCGAAACCTTGACCTTGGCTTTGTCAACACCATGCTCTAACCACTGAGCTACAGGAAAGCTAATATAGTTAATATAGTGTTTCATTTATAGGGTGATTTTGTCAGGAAGTGTGAACACTGGCTCAGAACATTGCTGTGTTTGTTTACGCACACCAGACAACCTAACACAGCAATATTAGCTCAACCAATAGCGTGAGTTTGGAGCTGTTTGAGGAACCTATTTGAAAACAGTCATTAGAATTCCATTTGGTGACGCTGGTGGTGCAGAACGCCCTTCACCTTTAGTGTTTATACAGTGTAAATTACATAATACAGTATGGCGGTATCAACACATGCTTTAAACAGATTGCAGTTGCTTTGCTATCAACTGTAGCACTGTCCTGTTTCCCATGCCACTAAGACTTTAGGCTATTGTGCCATCTTCCTGTTCCCATGAAAGTAGATTTTGTAAAAGAGACCTTAGCAACAGCCTTGTGTTACATAACAAGTACCAATAGATAAATGTCAAAGTGTTTTCTGCTTTTCAGGGACCAAAATAAATACAAAGAGGCAGCAAACCTCCTTAATGATGCTCTGGCCATTAGAGAGAAGACACTGGGTCGAGACCACCCTGCGGTAAGAAATTAAAGAGTCCACCCTCAGCATTGTATCTGACTAACAGTATACCTGCTCTTTGCATTATTAGAAGAATGATAGAATGATGTGTCTTTGGTGTATGTATAGTGCATATAATGTGTATATTGTAATAAAAAGCACAGGTCTGAGTAGTTCATAAGTTCTTGTGTTTACCATGTAAAGCTTATGTCTTACCCTCTCATCAGGACCAGCATCCCACAATTCTCTGCAGAGGTTAGATGCTTTAACACCTCCCACAGAGAACCACGCCCTTTTCTGTCTTCTGGTTTTATTTCTCTTTCTGGTTGTTTCTTAGGGTTGGGTGATATATTGGATAATCACAATATATTTGCAAGTATTTTGCAGTTTTTAGTCGCTGAGGTTTTAGTCCAGCTGTGCAATCTTTGTCTTGTGACAAGCATTGGGACGTTTTAAATAGTGTGTCTGCAGTAGTGTTACAGTTGTTTAAACTATGATTCATTTCATTTAATCAGTTAAAACTGTTGAGTGAATCATTTACAAAACCCAAGTTCTGAATGACTTAATGATGGAATTGCATTTTAAATGCAGCATTATATTAAATACAGCTATATTGCCCAGCCCTGCTGTTTCAGTTTTGCACTCATACTATCACGCATGTGGCTCGGATGCACAATGTATGATCAGATCACATGTATAACACAACACGGGGAGCTTATGTGTGTATACATATTAGTCAGCCCTGCTAGGGAAAATCTTGATCAGATTTTGACCGAGTATTTTTTAAGACAATATGACATTTGCGTTTTGCTGATTATGTATGGACGAGTAAACCAATCAGAATAGTGAACTGATTTGTTCTTTCGATTAGGAGAATATTTGTGGTTGTTTGATTAAGGTGAGGTATATCTCTCTGTGTCTGTGTGTCCTCTGCAGGTGGCTGCCACACTCAACAACCTGGCCGTTCTGTATGGCAAGCGTGGGAAGTACAAGGAAGCAGAGCCTCTATGTAAAAGGGCGCTGGAGATACGAGAGAAGGTGGGTCAGAGGTTATGCTGATGCATCATGGGTATAAGGTTGCAGAACTACATTGCAGTCTTCATTCCAAGTTAGGGCTGATTATTATAAGATTACAATCATTCTAGTTATGTCCTCTGAACTGAGGAAATTCTGTAACACTGTACCTTAAATCTAAAACCCTATCACTGCTGATCCATGGGATTTCAAAGACTTTGGATTAAATGCAAAGGTTCCTCCACTCATTGAGAACACTTGCCTCCTGCACCCTTGGATTTTTCATTTTTGTTATAGAGAGCTTCTTTCTTTAAAATAACATACCTACAGCAACAACAGAGCCTTAGATCCCCCAACCCAAACACACACACACAAACACACACACAGGTTTATCCAGAGCCCTTTTATGTACAGAGTTTTTCTAAGCCTCTACATGATAAAGCTCGTACTGAAAATATTAGAAGTCTTTCTGCCAGTGCTGTTGCTCATGACAGAGCTGAGTGAAAAGCTTTGCTTTCTTATGCATCACCCTGCAGAGCAGATTTCAAATGCAGAGGAGAATGTTGAGTTGAGGAATATATCTGAATGACATGTAGAATTGTAATGTTATTTTATAAAGTATTTTTATTCACAGTCTTTGTCATTACGAGCTGCCAGAGTGTATTTATATACTGATTTAAATGAATAAAAATCACTTTACACATGTAATATTTGTAAATATAAAATCTTATTAATTTTAATTGAAAACAAGCTGTTGGAGTAGCTTTTGCAGTGTGACAAGTTAGAGTGTAGACAGATTGATTTTAATCAAAGTGATTATCGTTATTGTTTTCAAGAAGTGATGAGAATGTTATCCTTTCCCTTGGCCTCTGCCATTACTGATTTGGATTCTAGACCAGCAAGTTGGTGCAAGGACAGCTTTTCTTGACCTTCTTGATCTTAAAATGCAGACCCCTTACTGTGAGCAGTCTGGACAGCTATAGAGAGTGAAAGACAAACAAGAAACAGTGAGTGGAGTTAAGGACAGGCGGGAACGAGACTACAGTGGAAGAGATCAGCAGCAACCTCCTTTCCACCAAAACATTCTTTAATGCCTGCGAGACCCGAGGCACTTTGCTAGTGATGTGTCTGCAGTCAGAGAGGGAGAGAAGAGAGAGATGTATAAATCCTGTTGGAGAGGAAAAAGAGATGCAACACAATAGGATGCAGAGTTTGTGCATATTTATTAATTCATGTATGAATCTCAGGAATGTGATTGATTGGTGTGTGGTTGTGTATGTGCATTAGGTGTTAGGAAAGGACCACCCTGATGTTGCCAAGCAGCTGAATAACCTGGCCCTGCTGTGTCAGAATCAAGGCAAGTATGAAGAGGTGGAATACTACTACCAGAGAGCCCTAGAGATCTACCAGACTAAACTGGGCCCAGATGACGCCAACGTGGCCAAGACCAAAAACAACCTGGTATGATGATAGTTTTTTTTTATCTTTATCTAGATAATACTACATTATAACAGACACTGGTTTGCACACTCCTAGATCTGTGTATTTTAGAGTATTACCACTATAGTATCTCAAATGGCATTGTAACAGGTTCATGTAAAAATATAAAATAATATTCTGTGTGGTCTGTTTCCAATGAACATTTTGCCCTGTAATGCATCTGTATGCTTTCTGTATTGACATTTACTATGGGGATTCAGCTGTCTTAGCAGATTCCGCACATCAGTTATGTATCATAAAGCTTTTAGTGTAATAGAAGAAGCTTTTAGAGAAAATACTCCTGCATCCATCTCTCTCTCTCTCTCTCTCTCAGGCATCATGCTATCTGAAGCAGGGGAAGTTTAAGCAGGCAGAGACTCTATATAAAGAGATTCTCACCAGAGCCCATGAGAAGGAGTTTGGCTCTGTAGATGGTATGTTTTTCAAAATCTTTTGTACCTATCCTATTTACTCCATACAATCAAGGTCTGTACAGTAAGCAACAGCACAGTGTTGTATACTGGATGGAATTTTAATTTTGCACATGCTTACCGTGGCTGGGGTGGTGTATAGAATAGTTAGTGTGTATTTGCAATATTTTACTGGTCAAAAATGGTGTTAACGTTCATTAAAATGATTTGTTTTGACATTAAGCATTTTGACTGTTTGTGTGTGCTTGGCCTGAGAGCATTTGTTTATTCATTCACTCACACTGTTTGATCCTGTAGATGAGAACAAACCCATCTGGATGCATGCAGAGGAGAGAGAGGAACAGAGCAAGGTGAGCAAAGCTCAAGGGTCACAGAACAAGTGCATGTTTTATATTCTTCCAAAAAAAGAAGAAAACTTAAAGAAAGTTATCAAGAAGAATAGAACCTACAAAATGAAAATTCTGGAGCACAAGCTTGTTCACATACAAGCATTTAAAGCATACAGCATTTGGTTCTGTACTTAGACACTATAGATGTACTGGTCTTGTTAAAACAATTTTTTATTGTAGTAATGACTCTGCTTCCTAATTTCAAGTGACATTGCAATATTATCAGCCATTCCTAGATGGTGCTTTAAGTGCTTCTAAGAGGTTTTGAAATGGTGTGTTTCAGGGCAAGCCGAAGGATGGCTCTCCATTTGGGGAGTACGGTGGCTGGTACAAGGCCTGTAAAGTAGACAGGTCAGATATTTGCTTATCTACTGCATATATTGATACACATATATACACATCTGAATGTGTAGCTGTGTGTAGTTGACTCTAGAATCTGTGAGGTCATATGAATAGAACAAGTTACTGCAGCATGATAAAGTGTTTTCCTGTCTGACCTTTAACCTCCGCAGCCCTACTGTGACAACCACACTGAAGAATCTTGGAGCTCTGTACAGGAGACAGGGGAAGTTTGAGGCTGCAGAGACTCTGGAGGAGGCGGCTCAGCGCTCCAGAAAACAGGTGTGTGTGGTCCTCTGTTGAGGAGCATATAAATGGGTTAAGCATTAAATAAGTGAAGTGTCACTCAGGATTCAGTAGATCTTTATAAAGTTTTATTACAGTTAAAAGCTCATTTTGTTGCTTAATAATTTAGATCATGTTTTGCCAATTTATTTATCCCCTAGGCGTTCATGATGAAAACACGGGGGTATTAATAATATGCCAAACAAAAAACGAAATAATGTGAATTATTTTATGTAACATTTAAGTATGATATATGTTTATTCTAATATGCAAACATAAGTTATTAAAGCAGTAGTTCACACACAAAAAAAATTCTTATGTAACTCCAGCTGCATTACAGTTCATGGTGATTTTATTATACAAGCTTTAAAAAATCACCATAAATCATAAAGTATAATAAAAGTAGTACACACAATAGGTTTGTGAGAGAAACAAGTCGAGTTGTTAAACTAATAATCATTAACGCTTTCAGAGATCACAAAACTCACATTTCTTTAATAAAAATATTACTGCATTTAGATAGGTCAGACCTAGTGTGACTCATTGGTCCTCAAGCGTGACGTGATCCAATGCAGCAAGCTTTAATATATACAACTGCAAATGAGAGCTATGACTAAAGCCCAGATTTAGATGATATTCATTGCGTTCTATGCATCAGTCAGCGGTCTTTTCTCATTCCACAGGGTCTGGACACAGCACATAAGCAGCGGGTGGCTGAGGTCCTGGGAGACCCTGAAGTACGAGAGAAGCAGAGGAGCCGTGAGAGCTTAACCTCTGACACGGTCAAGTACGAGAGCGGCCCAGACGGAGGAGAAGAAGTGAGTATGAGCGTGGAGTGGAACGGGGTAAGTACAGCACACACCGCCCAAGCCCCACACATAATTTATGGTCTCCTGTGATTAGAGAACTATTGATTGGTAACAGTGGCTTGTATAAAGTTTAGTATGAAAGTAACAACAGTCAGCTCAGCAATGTTTAATTCACAACCCAAAAAACACCCATGGAAACACCCTCAGGAGGCCATTTCCAACCTGCGATTCATTGACTGTGTTTGTGGGAGTTAAATAGTGTTGGATTGGAGTTACTCTTTGTACATGCTGACTCCATACATTGTTGCAATCATAGTTCTCTTATTGATTTATTCACCTGTAGTGCTTATAGCCCCATTAACTCTTTCATGCCTGAATTAACTCTAAACGACAAAGTTACTGTTGAAATGGTTTTACACAAACTATCAATTAATAAACATACAATGTATTTGATCATGTTAGCTACTGTGTACTTGATTGAGTAAATGGGATTACCCTTTGAGTATTAATACAACGATTATCTGTGATTTTAAAATCTGACGTAGATAAAATTGCCATGAAAAGTTGCCGTACAGTAGTCAGGTGGGGTGCATAAATGAAATAGTTCTCACAACACACACTGAGTTACAGTTAAAACCATGCAGATGTCTTTTAAACACATCCATTTCTAATATTAGAAACTGCTGATAGTAAATCTAAAGCAGAATTCATAGAAGTAACCTCTTTTTTTTTAGCAAACCATTCTCCTCTGTGAGGCAGATGATGCGTAGATGCTGTTTCGACATTAATACCTCTGCTGTAGTCTCTCTGCAATCCTCTGAGTCACAACTTTTATGCTGTCGTAGCAACAGTAACCTTAGCACAGAGACAACCAATAAGCAGCCTTCAGTGGTGGGGCCCTCCCCGATTTAGATTGTGGGAGGGTCCTCCCAGATTCATTAAGCTGGTCTGGCTGTGAACTCATACTGTAATTTTTCTGCTCTCTCTTTCGAGCTTTCTTAATATGTTTGTCTCTTTCTGTCTAACTCAATAATTCATTTTATATTTTACTGTTAGGTAGTAAATATCATACGTCTATATCATACATGTTCAAGCATGTATGTTTTCCTACATACATGTTTACAACAAACATACACACAATGTACAGTAAACAGGGTCTGTCACATTAAGGTACGTGTTGGGGTCACACACACAAATGTTGGCGTGGGCTGTGTGTTCTGTACTCCTGATGTGATTTCTAATCTGTCTTTTTGAATGCATGCTCTAACTGAGTGCATGTGTGCGTGCTTTATCTTTTGTTTCCTATTGCTTTCTGCCTCTGTCCTTGCCAGACACATTTTGTGCAATTGTTTTCATCTATTCATATCTGTCTTCCAAATAAATCTGAGGACCATCATTCTTTAGCTTGCACATAATACTGGGAGCTCAGGGAAGATAGTGTGCTGTCTTTAGATCATGCTTAGGGTTGAGTAGAATAGTCATAGAAAACAGCATGTGACTTTGGCCTCAAAATCAGACTTCAATTCACTTAAAACATGCATATGATTCTATTGAAATATTTCTCCCCATGCTGATGTGTTAAATCGTAGCGCTCAAGTGATCACAGTAGCACAATGTTTATTTTCTTTTGGATTTTCTTGTAGTTACAGCACTTAGTTGCTTTGTTTGTTTGTCCCATGTAAGT
The DNA here is from genome assembly GCA_036877575.1 of Botia almorhae. Taxonomy (NCBI): domain Eukaryota; kingdom Metazoa; phylum Chordata; class Actinopteri; order Cypriniformes; family Botiidae; genus Botia; species Botia almorhae. The sequence continues at coordinate 10,074 of JAZGTJ010014740.1, forward strand.
ATATGTAGCTAATTTTAGCAGTGGCTCTTCTGAGTACATTAGACTCAACTTTGATTTCCATTCATTAATTTCCTCCTGACCAGAAACATACTTTTCACAAGTTTGTCCGTTTAGTGTGGCAGTAACAGTCCTTGGCATCAAAGGAGGTGAAATATTTTACTATTAGGGTCAAACTGTGTAACTAACCAGCCAAGCTGTGCCCCTTGTTAGTTGACAAAATACAAAAGAGAAGACAGTTTATGTTTATGCCTACTATAGTGCCCCTTGTGGCAATGCTGAAAATGCGATGTGGTTGCACTACATTACAAATTGTGTGCGGAATGCAACAGTGTGTGAACACAAGCTTGTGCGGTTGTGCTTACATGCATGTAGTATGTGTGGGTTTCTCTGTACATCTCATTTTTTTATTTTTTTGCTCTAACTTTTTTTAAAACTTTTGGTCTGTCTTTTTCATGTTCTGCTCTTGCAATTTTAATGTTCCTAACAATGTAACATTTTTGTGTCTGTTCTTCTTACTCTATAACTCTCTTTGCTCTTTGTGTACTTCTGCTTCTTCTTGCATTGCTCTCTCTCTCTCTCTCTCTCTCTCTCTCTTTCTCTCTTTCTCTCATGTGATTGGCAGGTGTAACTCCAGATGCCTTGTTGTGGTTGTAGAACTTACCTTCTGCATGATGGACGGCCTCCTCACCCCCTTTCTTCAGCTTTGCTGTTTCTCATCTCCTCTCTCCGACCACCACCTTTCCTTCTCCTTCCTCCTCAGAGCATAAACAGGCTAAAGCAAACCAAGTTCTTTGGCCTTCATGTCAAAGCTCGACTAAGTCTTATTTCTACTCTGCAGCACAATAAATCTGATATTAATCTGTCAGTCTGCAGTATGTTAATAGAGAAAACTCTGTCTGTCAGTCACTCTAGCTGTCTGTCTCTTAATCAGATATGTAAGATGCCAATATATGTGTGCCTATAATTAACCTCTTGTAGAGCTCTATCTCAAAGTCGTCTCCTGTGTAAAGGCTCTCGGTCTTAGTAAACAATCTCTGTTTTCCTGCTTTAATCCTTCAGTGGGACTATCCTTCGTTTTCCTTTCTGCTTTTCCTTGATCTTTCTACCAATACAGCTGGAATTGTTATTTTTATCTTAATACATATTTTAACATATTTAGTATTAATGGAGGGGAGAGATTACAATTTAATTTGACACAAATTGAAAGGTTGTGAGGGATAGAAAGGGTTGTACGCTTGTGCGTTGACCATTCTACTGATTAAATTCTTGTTTTTAATTTGTTTATAATTTTCTGCAAATAGATATTCTTCTATAATTTTAATTATGGAACACAGGAAAACATGGATTGTATAAGAGAGGCTGCACTTCTGCCCCCCACAGTGCACTTGTCAAATTAAATATGACGTGTAGCCTTTGGACTTTGCTGTACATTTATCGTGTACTTTTACACATTCCAAGTTAAGCTTTTGTCGCCTAATGTCAGTTACCGCAGAAAATAATCTCTACTTGTTCCTTGTTTGTTTGTTTTTTTAACCCATAAAAATGTCTGGGCTAATCAACATTATACCATAAATGCTGGTATAGTGTTGGAGCAAGTTTGACATATGTTGAACCCAGAACTTTAAGCTAAAAATGAAGGGCCTTTGACATTCTGTACAGTTCTGTGTGGTTTGGTTCTCATTGGTTCCTCTCATTGGGTTTTCTCCTCAATGTCTTCTAGCACTTGGAAAAAATGAGCTATGAACTGTGTCTCCTGTATCTGAAAGTGAGCCCTGCAAAGCTATCTCTGTCACTTCTGTACAATGCATTACTGTGGCATGATTGTGTTCAGCTTCTGATTAGATCAAACCTTGCTCTCCACACTACATTTTATATTGATCATTATTATTGTAAGACCATTGAGAGTTGAACATCAAGAAGGTAGAAAGTGGAGGTGGACAGATGACAAGAAAGAGAAGGATGAGATTAATAGAAGCATGTCTTTAGAATCTGATTTTCTTCTACTAACCTGTTCTCTGGTGTGTTTCTGCAGCTTGTGTCTTTCATAACTTCTAATAAAACCGACTTTGCTCACCACAGCCTCTGCCTGTGTGATCTCACTCATCTGTGTTTGAAAGCATATGTGTGGTTTTTTTTTTAGGGACATATTCAGGCCTTGTGTTGGAAGATTTGTGTGTGCGTTTGTGTGTGTGTGTGGTGGGTCTGTGTGGCATCTTCTTCAACCCTCTTCTACCTACCCTCTCCACCTTTGTCACCTCCACTCCTCCTCGCTTTTCGGAGACCCTGGATGAAATGCAGAGGTCAGGGGTCAGAGGTCAGAGGTGAGGGGTCACAGCAGAAGAGACTGCAGCAGAGCAGAGCGTGGTAATGGACCACATATGTCAGGACCTACAAAATACTAACACTAAAAAAAGCCTTCACCAACAACCCATTGACTTGACACAACTAGACACAGAGCTGGAGATGGAAAAAATATAGCTGAATATTTAAATATTTTCATTATACATTAAATTTAATTTTTAAAAATGATATTAAGATAAATGAGTGCTTAAAGAAGTTTTTCCTCTTTTTAGAAAAAAGACAGCACAGTGTTAAAAACAGTGCCCTGCAAAAGTATTCATACCCCTTGAACTTCTTCACATTTTGTCAACCACGATTTTACAACCACAAACTTAAATGTATTATTTTGAGATTTTTTTTCTAAACACAAAATAGCACATAATTGTGAAGTGGAACAAAAACGGTTTTCAAAATTTTAAACAAATAAAAATCTAAAAAGTGTGGCGTGCATTTGTATTCAGACTGCTGTACACTGAGGCCCCGTTTACACGAAAGGAAGACGCAGATATTTCCCTGCGGTTTGGCCGCTCATTTACACGAAAACCCCGTTTTTATCACAGAAAACGATTATTTCTGAAAACTCCGTCCAAAGTGGAGATTTCTGATAACGCCGATTTTAGGTTCTCAAACGTCACATTATGCGCCAGAAAATGCTTAACGTCATGTGAGCGCCCTATTTACAGCTGTTTTGAAAGAAACAGGAAATCGCTTGTGTTATTCGTTGGTGTCGATTCTGAGGATTTTGATTGGCTTGCATGGTTTTTTTCTTTTCCCTTTTCCCTATACTGCCGCCCATAGGTTTGGCATAGTTATTATGGCGCTCGACTGCGTATTTATGCGGGTTGATATAAATGACAAGTTTTTTGAAAATGATGTTGTGTGCACAATGTTATTATATTATTATTCTCTAAATACCCGGCTATGTGTAAATGTGGTCTGATACCCCTAAATAAAACCAGTGCAATCAATTGCCTTTAGAAGTCACCTAATTAGTTAATAGAGTCCACCTGTGTGTAATTTAGTCTCAGTATAAATTCACCTGTTCTGTGAAGGCCTCAGTAGTTTGTTAGAGAACAGTAATAAAACATGCAACAAACAGAATCATGAAGACCAAGAAACTCACCAGACAGGTCAGGGATAAAGTTGTGAAAATGTTTAAAGCAGGGTTAGGTTATAAAAAAAATATCCCAAGCTTTGAACGTCTCAAGGACGTTTAATCCATCATCCAAAAATGGAACTAGTATGCCACAACTGTAAACCTACCAAGACGTGGCTGTCCACCTAAACTTGACAGACCGAGCAAGGAGAGCACTGGTCAGAGAAGCAGCCGAGACGCCCATGGTCACTCTGGAGGAGCTGCAGAAATCCACAGCTCAGGTGGGAGAATCTGTCCACAGCACAACTATAAGTCGTGTATAAGGTGCTCGGGTCAGATGAGACCAAAGTTTAACTTTTTGGCCTAAATGCAAAGCGTTATGTGTGG
>JAZGTJ010014741.1:0-13895 GCA_036877575.1 Botia almorhae
CGGGCATGTGGTGATGTGGCTGTGCTTTATTTAGATCCTCGAGGCAAACAGTGTCAGTTCTCCGCTCGCCAACACCAACCGCAGAGCTTGTGAGAACAAACCGCTCCTGCCGACGCACAGTTCATTCCCCTCACAGACGAGAAGCGTGCGACTGCACACACAAGCTTCTACAGACGCTGTGGTCCAACGAGGCAGCGTGCTAATTAATGCGCTTGTGTGAGGCGTCTGAGATTGGTTTATTTCTGACTGTCGTGTAACCAACGAACTTGAGAACATTAAAATCGCTCCTTACTTACATCATCATGACATAGACGGATAAGGCAAAATGAGAAGGAATTAAAAGAACAAGCAGTGGACCATTAAGAAAAAATAGGGCATTTATTAAATGCTAATGTGCAAGCAGATGTACCATACAAGTGCTCTGTGTTGGGGCAAGCTCAAGCTAAACGGACAGAAGAACAGTTTGTGCGTCATTCTCTAGTGTGTGTCACACTGGCTGTGTGTCCCTCAAGTTCTGGTTCTGGTGGGTCCATCTGCCAAACTCTGTTCTGGAGAACATCGGTATGACCGAGACTCTGAGGAGCCTGAACGGAGAAACAGAGACACTCAGTCCAAATACATGAACATAAGAGGAACTGGTTAAAATCATTAGCTTTTAGTCAGACACACTCACACAGTGTAACATTAATACTGTGTATAAATGATAATGAGGTCATGTCTGTAAGAGTCAGGCCGTCCAGCACATACCTGAGGTGTGCTGCAGAACAGCAGGACACAGATGTCGCCCCTCCTGGAGGAACACACCGAGCTCTCTGTCTCTCTCTCTGTCTTTCTCTCTGAGCTCTGAGGTGAGGAGAGGTCGGGGGGGAAGGATCAGGAGAAAGGCATCTCCCATCTCTGAGTGTGGGCTGACAGCTCGCACGGGCTGATCACCAGCATTTTACTGCTCTCAATGCCGTCCAGAGCCATCTCGCTGTCCACGCAGAAACGCGATGCCAAGTGCTCCAGGTGAGTGCCAGATTTCTGCCAACGCTGCAGCAATACACACATATTAACACCCACCAACACACATACACTTAGATTATTAGCTAAACGGGGACATGTCACAAACTCTCACATAAAGCTGAATATTTTTTACATTTTCAAAAGAAAAACATTATTCTATTGATTAATCATATTTTAAACATGCCTCCCAACCCCCTATTGTTCACTATATCTGAACGCTCACTCTCAATTTCTATATTTCTGAATTTCTATATTTTCCAATTAAATATTCTAGCGCAGGAAAGATTATAAATTATAAAAATAACTAAACACCAAGATACATGTTGCTACATCTGTACATAACTGTACGTACTACACGTATACTGTACTGTCTGTAATCAATAGACATGTACAGTATACACATCAATCACTAACGAGATCTGATCAATATCTATTTTTTTCCATCAATTTACTTGAGCCAATGAAAGATCAATTTCCGAGAAACGCAATGTTTCCTGCGGTCATACATGCAAGGAAAACCATGCCATGCATATTCTGTACAGTACTGTACAGCACTGATTTGTACATGTCCCTCCGCAACAACACAATAATGTGGATGTTTTCTGACAGCGAGGTGACAAATGCGCGATGGGAAACCGCTGACATGGACGTGAGAGTAAAGCCCCTCCCGAGGCGCTGATGTCGCTGGGTTTCTCCGGGTGGTTTCTAAGTGCGGGCTGATTTATGGACTGTCACAGACGTCGGAGGTACCTGCTTGCCGTCACTGATGTTGCAGGGCACGAGCAGGATCTGCGAGGCAGGGAAAGTGGTGGAGACGGACAGACAGTGTTGCTGCTGGCGGATTTGCTGTCCGTGGGTGTAGATCCACTCCTGCAGACGAAAGAAGGCAGTCTCAACGCTTCACACGCGCTTGCTGCTGTGTTGCCATTTTTTGATGCTGAACTAAGAGAAATTCTCTTTTCCTTTCAAGAGAATTTCACATGGATTTCAATGGATTTTGTCTTTTGCTGCTAATACGAGGATCTTTCTGAAGTAAACGAGGGCGTTTTAATTGTCAATAACTGGCCTTCTAAAGATTATTTGAAGTCTTTTACTTCTATTTAGCGCTAGTCTTCTAATCTTTAGACTGACCGGAGAAGACCTGGACTCTATCGAAGCTTTCACTGGCCAAGGACCGCCCAACAGATGATCTGACTGACATGTAAAACAACCAATCACAGACTCCTGTAAACGCTGTAGAATTCAACCAATCGGATGACAACTTTGAATCTCCAGAAGTGTATCTGATTGTATGTGCTATATGCATCAGATGTTCAGCCAACCGTCTGTGGGCGTAATTTAGAATAACCCTTTTGATATGTATAATATATAACATTAAAAAACATTCTACCAACATTACATTCTACATAACATTACTACAAGAACTTGATAATATTGAGAGAACGTTCTGTGGATGTTCCCTGTTAGCTATGTAGCCTGCTTTTATTTTGCCTTGAGTTTACTGCACAATTCATCTTTGCTGCTGTAGGTTTGCATTGGTAAAGCCGTCTGGTTAATTCAAAGACGTCCGTTCTTATCTATCAGCTCCACTTAAATGGTAAACAGAGACACAATGTTGGAAGAAAACATCAACACTTTGTGTTTCCTCTGAGAATGTGGCCTCGTTTGCTGTTCAGAGACACGTACAGAAAGAACGACACACACGGGCAGCACGAAAATGTGCTTTTGTGGGCCGTGCTGATGTACCGTTTCCCATCAGGCGAGTCCTGCAGACGCTTAACAAGGTCACACACAGCAGGAAAACATGCTCTCGCTGTGTTACCAACACATTTAAGAGCCCTGAAATCGCTTTTGTTGTGTTTTGGCCCCAAATCAATATTTCTCATCTTTGGGCTTTTTAAATTTAGAGAGTAAACATCACAAAAAAATACATTCACTTTCAGCACAAGAGGAACAAGAGAGAAATTAAGTTAAATAAACATGGTTTCTGGGTAGAATGGATCCACAGTTTTATGACCATAATGAGGATTCGAGACTTTATGACCAGAACGCAGAGTTTTACAAATGTTGCCCTCCTTCAGTTCAGGAGCTGGAGTTTGAATGAAAGGCTTCTGGCCTGCAGGATGTTGAATTGGAAAACAAATTGGAATGACAGGAAGAGAAATGTACTAGATTGCACGGCCAGACAACAAAAGACTTTCATCTCTCCAACACAAGAACAGATAAAGCCTTCTGTCTTGTTTGTCTTTTTGAAGATGCTGAGGTAAATTATAATTTGAAAAATGTTTAATATTAAAAAAAACACTTATTCATGATTACTCATTATTCATTACTCATTTATGAGTAATTCAGACTAAAAAATAAATGACTAAAACCTGCACTTGATTTTCTGTTCTGTTTCTGTTCTACTTCCCTAAATTCACATTCTGCATCCAAGATAACAGGGAACATCCTCAGACCGTTCTTATAACCAAGAAATAACGTTAACACAACATAAAACAGAGAACATTCAAAACAACATTTTTAACCTTTTTGTTACTTGATGGACGCATTCGTGAAACCTTAAACTGTTAGCTGGGATCCTGCTACCACAATTCAAATTCAGAACTTACAATAGAATGTAAATGGCATTCTGAAGTCAATTCAGATTACAGGCTCTCGTGCAGGTAAGAGAGACGCGCAGGGTGACAGCAGAGCAGATTAGCTGCTCAGAGACCAGAGGGCACCTCTTTGTTTAATATAATTAAACAGCAGTGCAACAATGTGACCTGAATTAAATTCCATTACGCCACTGTAAAAGCTGCCCATGCCCCCGATTGCCCGGCATTTAATGTAATCTAGCATGTCTTCGAGTCACACTGTGACCAGCCTAACTGTGTTAGATGTCACTGATTCCTGATGTGAGAACAGTTCCACACACCAGTTTTGTTCCCCGTCTGATCTCGACCCTGTTTATATTTAACCAGAGTGATTAAAAGCAAGAGCTTTGTGGTTTCATTTCATTTTTTATACAGTGTGACACTAAATTCTGTGAATACCACAGCTACCCCAGCTAACCGGGAACGTTCTCCAAAAGTTCTCTTGATGTTATCCAAAAACATTCTTGTAGTAACGTTAATGGTTTTTAGTGTCATATGAAAAATGCTATTTTTAAGTTGTGAGCCACACGTTTAAAAAACGTTACAGAATGAAAAAATGTTAGAATGCTGTTCTTATGTTAATGTTATGTGGACAATTTGAACGTTTCTATAAAATTCAAAATTACATTATACACATTTTGTTACCGTATATGGAAACATTCTTACAATCAAAAATTATTAGACCTCTTCCAGCTACGGCAGAAACAACATTGATTGGTGCTCTGCAAGAAAGGCAGGATTTGTGTGCTCATTATTTCAAGCATGCTTCCCTATAACAGGAAGCCAGAGGGTCTTGTACCTGATTGGCTGCTGGTATGTCTTTCGTTCCAGTGCAGGGTGCGAGTGTGAGCACTGGGAGATCCTGTCCATCAGTTATACGAGATTCCAGGCAGTTCTGTCTCTGTCGGATCACACCGGACTTGGCATCGGAATCATCCGGAACTCTGAATTTAGAAAAAAACTGATAAAATTCTTGAACTGATAAAAATTCTTAATTTTTCATGTATGAATCCCAGAAAGTGTGCTTACAATGTCCAACATTTTAATGTTTCATCGCTTCACAGATTACTTTTAAAGACTAAAAAATCAGATTATTTGCCGTCTGCTGTTCACGTGACTTTTATAGCACAAGGTCTTATCACACGCAGTCACAATCCAGACTAAAGAATAGCTGGTTTTCAACCAGTAAAAAGTTCCATATCCAGTTCTGTGCTCTATATTCTGGTTCCAGAGCAGAGCGGAATTTTATCGTAGACAAAAACGCGACAGAATCATTGATTCTGGACTGTGATTCATAAGACACAGAATGAGACGCAGATGAATTGTAATATAGGAGCCACGTTTCAAACCACCAGCCTCGCCCATAAATAGCATGAGGAACATTATCTGAGCTGTGAAGCTGAGAATTCAAGCATAAGACAGCAGAGCAGTGCTCTCCAGTGTGACAACTCACTCACTGCCAGTGAAAATTATGTATGCGAGAGTTCTGATCGGGTGTCAGATGTCACTCGCGCATGTGCGCCCGTAAACTTAGCACCAAAATAAAAGTGTGTATCTAATCATAATATGCAAATTAGTCTCGCACTACCGCTGCTTCCCGTTGGCTCTAAGAACGATTTCTTCTGTCAGTGATAAAACAATTACCTGGGAGGGTGTCTAATGTATGGATGGATGCACTTTTTGAAGCTTCAAAATCTCGGGCACTGTTCAAAATAATAAAGTTGAGAAGAGCATGTATGTTGTGTGTTCGACTGAAGACAGTCATACACTCCTAGGATGACATGAGGGTGCGTAAATTAGGAGAGAATTTTGGATGAGCTATTTCTTTCGCTTTCTGCGTCTACTTGTTTGTTGTATTGCGAAACAAAAATGATAGGGCCTTATAAAACTAAACTCTGACTACATTTCACTGCAACAACAACGTTAGCATAGAGCCCTGCGATGTTAGTATGCGAGATCTGCCACAGCGAGTTGAAATCCTTCCCTTGTGACCGATGAGAGCAGACGGACAGCAGCATAGAATACAACAAATAAGCTTTAGTCACAGAGGAGTCATTCACCGCCATGCTAAATAATAACGCTGCAATTTGCAATCATCAATCACCGCTGGCCCACACACTCGAGCGCGCGCCGCGCTCCGCCCGACTCACTTGAGCTCTGGGTAGACGTTGTCCAGATACCACTTGAAGGATTTGCATATGAGGCGCTTCCGAAGCTCCTGCCTGTCGCGAATGCTGATAAGAGAGGAATGAGAAGTGTAAGACATGGATCGCGTCGCTAATGTCCCCATTACAGATACACACAAACACACACGTGCTGTCAGTCACTCACTCTCCATAAGACTTCCCTCTGGCGGCCGGTCGCGCTGAGTAGTAGAACAGTTTGAACTCGTCCATCCAAACCTCGGCCGTCCTTCTGGTGTTCCTAAACAAAGAGCAACGTTCCAGCTAACAAGGAACGTTCTCAGAATGTTGGCAAAACATCACTAAATGTTCTCTCACAGTTATCCTAAAACATTCTTGCGGAAACATTACGTTTCATAAACGTTCTATCGTATCTATTTTTCAGTGGTTAGCGGAATGTGTAAATAATGTTCTTATGTCAAAAGCAATAATGTTTATACAGATTATATTCAAAGATATGCCCATCATCCTGGAGATAATTAGAAAACCTGCAGAATCATCAATAAAGCTACTAGAATCATATCGGAGGAATTAATGAAAATCTCGCCAGCAGGCAAATTTATGCACCATTTGCATTGTGCGCTAAAAACTACACGACTACATAAACCGTATCTGATTGGCACGTATCTAACTTTTACCAACAGATGTACAAACCCATGAGTTTCAGGAGTATCTTAGTAAAACCCACTAATACCGTCAGCAATTATTCATTAGCGGTTCTGAACTATATGAGGAAACTGATTTTGTTGACGGATGGTGCCGCACAGTCGGATTCAGAAAGAATGTTGTGCTGTGCCCTTAATATTTCATACCGTTTCATGCGGAGGTTTTTCCCCGAGAGGCAAAACGTGATAAAAGCAAACAAATTTAACACAGCAGATTTCCTTCTAGGGAGAAGTCGATATATTATCTCTGTCTGTGGCAGAAAACATTCAAGACGGAAAAACATTCAACGGAGATAAAAATAAAAAAAGATTAGCATATTCAAATGTACAGGTTACCAGCCCCCCAAGGACAAAACAAGGTCTTCTGATGTTGTTACATCCCTTATTAGCGGGAATCTTTTATTAAGAACTTTCTCTGCATGTTTTTTTTTGTTGAGCTGAATATAATGAAGTGCTCGCACTGCTTCTGGCTCTTACTTTATGTATGTGTTTGCATTCCCCTCTGGAAAGATGTAGGGATGTTTCTTCCGGAAGACATGACCAACCCGGCTACAGGGAACAATTTCCAGACTTCCTCCACACATCCAAACTCTGAAAGAGATCTCTACAAACACAACCAAACATTTACAGAACACAAACATTACTCTTTAATCTCAATGAGAAATGGAGAACAAATACAGACTTCAAATGATTCAATTCTGAAGTATCCAAACTATCTGAATTATATTTCTCATGTTCATTTTTATATATCTATACATGTTCTCTATTAATATCTATATATTAATATACATATCTATTTTGATATTTATTTTTACTCACATACTAAATAAATGTACAGCTTCACTGTAAGTCGCTTTAAATATAAGCATCTGTAAATGTTGTAAAATAGCTTTTTACCGCTGTACTAAAATAACCGCTAACAGCTCCAGTCTAATTCTGCTTTAAATACGTTTAGGGTTAATGACGGTTGCCTTTACAAGCCCAACACAGACAGAACCAGCCAATCTCCCACAACGCAAACATTTCAGAGGTAAGAAAAATAACTGTGCAGTTCAACAACATCTCCAAACACAGACATGGTTTGAGAAATTGATTGCGGAGATCAAGAGAAGCCATTTTAAAAGTTCAAATGTCATTGCGTGACATTTCCTCACTATGATGAGACGAGATCAACAAGTTGCCTTTATCAATCTGTCAATGAGGGAAAGTGATTGAAGGTTTGAATGTCATTGGACGGATGAGCTCATGCATATTAATGACTCACCGAAGTTCTCCCCTCCCCAGATGTCCATGGCTGTGTCATATTTCCCCAGGCGATTGAACCACGATCTGTCAATCACAAAGAGTCCTCCAGCGATGATGGGTGTCCTGGCGGGAGTTGAAAAACATTAAAGGCAAATTTTTATTTTTTAACAGTTTTTGTGATGCTGGTTGAAAAGCTTCTCACATCCTGATCATAATCACTAAGTCAAGTGGTACAAATATATTTGTATTAAAATACATTTAGTCTAAATGCAATAATATGATGTCTTATTTGCCTGTCAAACGGAGGAGGCGTGGCTTTGAAGGGAGGGCGGGACCTTATGCTTTCAAAGCTAGCTTGCTATTGCCTAGCCTTCCTTTAACTCTTTCAGAAAGCCTCAGTGCAGGAGTCTATATAACATCCTGCTGACGTTTAAGTTTGATGTATAACTTCTTGTGGGGTGTCAAAAAGTCTTGCAACATGCTAAAATGGACGTAAGGTCACTGAAATCGATTAAGCTACTAGTTTAAGGAAGGAGTGTCTTTGTTCTCACCCTCCTGATAAACCTCAGCGTGCCCTTCAACACAGTGTTCCCGCAGAGCTGATTCAAATGCTACCGGCACTGAGGGAAGCGTCCCCATATTACAAAAGCCATTTGAATCATCAGCCGTAATCTCTGGTGAAGTGCAAGGACACGTTGTTTTTCCGACGCTCCTCAGGGCCTCTCACACTTTCATTTCGGATTCATTTACTTTTCACATCTGTTCTCATCTTTTAGTCAGTCAGACACAAAGCTCCACAATTGTGCTCCGCAAATGAGAGGAACGTGGGAAAACCTGTCGAGGATTTTAAAGATGAGAAAGTGCGAGTGAATTTTAGTCATTAAAATTGATTTCTCGAATAACACCGTGTGATTAAATGAAAGGAATTTGACGGGCTTAAAAGACGGTACCGTTTAGACGGCAGGAAATCTTGCATGTTCTATAGCGTAAGCTTTTTTTAAAATTCCCACTGGAAACTGCGTTTTCATGAAAACTGGCTGTCATGATGCTTGTGGGTGGCTGCTTATAGCCCGGGTCAAAAGAGCCCACCTACAAATCATTCTCAGATGTAGCTTAAATCTTATTTTAAAGTCAATATAAAAGTTGCGACTGTCTTTTCTTTCCTATGGTGACGCATATCCAAGTGAAACGGCTTCTAGAATGAGAAAAAAATATAGTGCTTTCATAATTTCATTCTTCAAAATTATTGGAACGTTGGAATTTGGAGGGATAGAAAATGACTGGTCATTGGTCAGTCAGTATAGCCACGCCCCCGGAGAGAGACTTATGTCTTCAAGAGAAGAGATGATGTGTGCGGGCGGAGGGGACATAAAATATTTTGATAAAAATGTCTTAAAAAAATGTGAATGGATAAATCGCTTTTAATAACCAGTGCAATGTTTCATAAGAAAGTAAGAATATTACATTTTTATTCCGTGGTGACTTAAGTCTGTTATTGTGTTCGGTTGTTTTATTGTTGTTTTATCTAGCATCACCAAACTCTCCCCGCATGCTAGCTTCACACACTTGTGTGACTAGCTGTCACAGTAGTTCCAATTAACAGCTCTATAGTTTCTTACATACTTCATAACAAACTCTTGCCAGTCAGAGAAGCAACTAGCTGTCAGTCAGGGGTCATCGTGTCCTGCTGTACCTCTCACATATCATTCTGATATACACACCGCCTGCCATCTGTGCCCACACACACACATGCATGTACACACACACACTCACTCCCTCATTGGCTCAGTTATCACTGATCTATTCAGCATCTGTTGGCAGTGGGGCTGCCAGAGCCTCAGACCGGCTGCAGCGCTGCACCAGCGCGCAGCGGGCGCAGACGGGACCCGCGCATCTCCCAGCCTGACTGCCTGCTTATCTGAGCTATTAACAGCCTTCATTACAACACCCTTAAGAATATTAGGAACAGTGTGTTACACCACAGAAAGAGGAGAAATAGAGGGTGAAGAAGATGATGGATTTAAAACTTTCAGCATAAAGTGACTCAACAAAAAACAAGTTTCTAAAATGTCTATAATTGTAAACATGGTGCTCCAACCCAGCAAACAGGAAACCTTCACAGAACGTTGGCTAATGTTCTCTCCAAGTTATCAAAACAATTCTTGCAGTAACGTTAGCAGAATGTTCTAATGTTCTAACATATATCAAATACATGATTCTTAAGTACTTGGTGTAATGTTTTAAAAAGGTTACAGAATTTAAAAATGTTTTGAGTAACGCTCTTACTGTTAATACAACGTCTAAAAAACTAGATATTTTTTAAAACGGTTACTTAATGGAAACATTACGGGAACATTCTGGAAACATTCTTACAACCTAAAATTGTTGGAAGGCCAGCTAGTGTTGCACTGAAACAGTCTCTCTCTCTCTCTCTTTTATAAGCAGACTGCTTTTTATAAAGCTCCCCTGTTTCTCTTCACCTACTTAATGGGCTCGGTGGGGTCAGCTCTCCTGGCTCGCTTTTCGGCAGATAGCTGCTCCCATTTAAAATGCAGACTCCAGTCGAAACCTGCGGCACATTGGAGAGAGAAACAGTAGATGCAGAGAGAGAAAGATCAATGAAGCTCTTTTTGCTATAATTTCTCATCATTTTAATTTTTATAAGTCGTAATTACATGCCACAGCCGCAGCGATAATTAAAGTGTAGCGCGGATGAGTGGGCGGGGCTTTAATCATGGCTAATTGTTAGATTTGTTTCGGCGTGACACAGCTGATTGGGGAAATGTGACCGACGCCCCCTGATGTCAGTGATGGGACAGCGAATGGAGACGAATGTAATTGCAGCATTTACCTCCTCGCAAGTCGGACGAAGCTGCAACGTAGGCGAACGTGTCCATGTTAATGATGTCAATCACGGGGCTGGCGACACAGGTCGGGTCCTGACAAATTTAAATATTGCAAAATGAGGCAAAAGAACACGACTCGACAATCTGTCTGTTCGGCTTGATTTCACAACACAGGGGCTGAAAAATCAACGAGCACTAAGACTGCACACACACACACACACACACATCACACATCATACATCACAACAGACCCTCTGACCTCACAGCTCAGTCTTTTTATGACACACAATCCCCTCTCGCTGAAAGAAAAGAATACTTGCGACGTGTCAGCACTTTCGGCTTTCAAACTACCCGTTAAAAATGCACGAATGAAGTGCGTTTCGAATAATGCGACTTAGCGAATTTTGTCCTGGCGGGGGAAAAAAACTGGAGCACTTCTGGGCGCATTGAATGAATCGAATTATGTATATTTTTGATTTTACAAACGAGTGAGGCGGCAAGTTTTAAACGCATTTTTTATGCGATCACACAAAATTAGCATGTATATTTGATATCGCTAACATTTACAGATTCCAGGCAGAACTCCTCTGTGGACTCTGGACTGATCGCAGAATTGTATATGAAGATTAAATATAAATGAGTGTAAAATCAAACCTCTTTAACCCTTTGCAGCAGTGGCGGCAGCCAGTCCTTATTGACCTCACAGTGGCTGTCCAAAAAGGTCAAGATCCCGGCACCAGCAGCATCCGCCCCTCGAACCCTGGACCGGATGAGTCCTAAGACACATATACACAGCAAGTTTGATCAGGGACGCTGAAGAATTCACCGTCCATCAGAGTGGCAGATCTTGTGACACGTTACATCTGTTGAAAAGCTGTTAGGCTGAAAAACACACTCGTTCCAGCGATCTCACTCACAAGGACAGAAATGAGAAGAGCTATTTAAATCTGATTAGGTGAAGAGACAATTAAGGCCTTATGGTTATTATCGAATCAGAGTGAGAAACTTTTCGGCGGAGGCGAGGTAGTTAAACCAGCGGAGCTTGACTGAGGACGCGTTGTAATTGTAAACGTGCAAAGTTTCATGCTGCATGGAACTGCAGCCAATTAAAAATCCCATTTCATCCACAATAAGGCTGTATTTTCCAGATGGGTGAGCTCACCCTCTACAGAGTTCTTGAGAGCGGGGCTGTGTGCTGTGTTTGGGTGTGTGTGCATTTCATATTAGGCTACTGCGGCCCCTCTGTGTACGCCAGGCAGATGGAGAAGGAGAGGGAGAGCGAGAAAGAGAGACGAAGCAGGCGAGAGACTGGGGGAGAGGAAGAGGCAGAGATTATATTCACCTACAGCTAATTGAGTTAACATAGCAGAACCGCACACCCTGTTTGTAGCTCTGGGACGACAATGAGGTTTAAATGGCTTAAACCTTTTAACAATTTTCTCTTGTACAGAGTTGGCTGCACAGGGGTTTAATGCATTAATCAATGCTGTCTAAGCGACAATGTGTGACGGTGTGTAATAGAACCGCAGCGCGCTGGAATAAACAGGGAGAGGCTGGCGAGTGGATGATCGCGAAACTTTGCAATGTTAGTTCACTCTTACTATTGTTACAGCACTGATGTGATTAGTGTTGAAGCTATGCTAAACTCCTACAAACAACTGCTATTTTATAGCACTCATAGCTGGTTTCAAAGTCAATTGGGAAACTGTCCCTCGCCAGGGACAGAAATGCTAACTTTTAACATGCTGCTTATTCAGAAGATCAATGCAGTTACTTTAGACTTTTAAAATGAGTAAAAACATCCTTCATACTTAAGGAAGGGTAGGAGCTAGCAATAGTAAGCTAGCTTTGAAAACAAGAGGAGAGCTCTCTCCAAAGAGTGCCTTCTACAAAACATATAGACGGAAGGTATGCAGAGGTATGCAAATATATAGCTTGACAGGAAAGTAGGACATCCTATCATCGCATTCGTATCGAATGTCAAAAGACGTTTAGCCAGCACAACAAAAAATGTTTCTGGAACAAATAGCTCATCCTGTCTTTAAACAGAAGCGAGGACTCGTACCCTAACAAGGGACACAGATTTGCCCTTGCAGCACACTGTTGCCTTGCGGGGCAAGTTTTGCATGGCCAAACACTGCTTACATTTCCGAATCTAGCGATTAACATACAAATGCATTTTGCGCCCGGTGACATTAACGGCGTGCTGGTAATAAACTAAACGAGAAACTTAAATCCAAAATGGGAAATGCAAATTTATGTAAAGCCTGATGCCTAATTTGCCAAAAAGGTAACCAGCCATAAATATGAGTAAGCTTTCAACAGCCATAATTTTGTTAAACTGTGCTAATGTGATTTCATTAAACATTAAGTGGGTGTTTTACCCAAAGCATCTCCGAGGGCACAGAAAGCCATTCAGAACAGCGGCCGACATAAACTCTGCCGCTGGCTGTACAGCAGTGGCAAAATCAATACCTGCTTCAACGGCTTAAGAGCAGTGTTTTCAGTTTGATGCACACACCCTGAAATGCTCTGCTTACAAATGGATCTCTAAATGCTTTTTTCAAGACTTTAAATCTCCGTCTGTGCGAGCAGACTAATCCGTGTTCTGTCATCCTTTTAGATTCAATATATCTGCTCATCCGAACAGAGAGACACGCATGACAGTACGCGTGCGTGTGGGAACTAGAGCTGCTCTGTTCTCTGGACACGTATGGAGGTGTGAAGCACCGGCCGGAGCGTCGGTCGACGCGCGGCGCTCATCTTCGCAGTCTGTTGTTATCCTCCCGGTAACGCACCACCTGCTGTTAAAACGCTCACCGACACGTCGACAAACAGCAAACAGCTGCTTTTCGAGCCTGTGTGTTATTACAAACAGGCGTGTGGCCAGCCCAGTATGAAATATTTAATTCATAAGGAGAGAATGATGCCGTGGCTGGCCTACCTTCTCTGCGATTGTTGCGAAGACACTTTACTTTGGGCAACTTGGTGAGGAGAAGGCAGTCGTTTGCTGAACGGAAAAAGAAAAACACGATTATTTACAATTGAGATTTTCACAAATATATTACATCAACAAAATCAAATACGCTATAGCTAATACACAGTGTACTTACGATCTTCGCTGAAGTCGTCCACCAGTATGATCTCATGAATCAGGTGCACTGGGGTTCGATTCAACACACTGGACGGAAACAGTTAAAACAAGTCAAACTGCTGTGAATTTCATTAAAAAAAAGAGGAAAACACAAACCTGTTAGCCTGCAGCATTAATCTATTGTGTATTCTGCATGCATGCTCACACAGAAATAAAGG
>JAZGTJ010014742.1:0-13894 GCA_036877575.1 Botia almorhae
AAAAACACACATTACTCAGCGGCTCAGTCTCAAAGCCTCTAGTGAGCTACCTAGAGAGGTAACATTTTAAGGCATTATATGCACGCTTGGCTATTTTGTCTGCCAAAAATCTTTCTTTGGCCAAATTGTAAGGCAGCATTATATGTATCTGTTAAATAGAAAAACATCCCAGAATGCATTGCGTTACTTTAAAAAGTCCACCCAAGACAGCAGAATATTAAGTATATATCTGGTTTATAAAATATTTAAAAAATGAGATAAAACAGTACAACATACCTAATTTTTTTGGTATGCAATGTTAATGTGTGCTATTAATAAATGCTGATTAGGATATCAAGCTGTTAGCCTGGAAACATGCTAATGCCAAATTTTATTGAAATATCAAACTCTTTGTGAGCTGAAGCTCTCATGCATGTGTGTTAAGTGCTACTTGTACTACACATAGAATTGCTGTCTATGTAGAGTGCTCCTAAATGGCCATTCATGGGATTCATTTTGGTAAGGAAGCTTAGTAGCTCTTTGCCTATGTAGACAGTAGAAAGACAGCTTACTAGATTTTGGAACAGAGCCAATTAGTGTGTGCGTGTATGTTATAGTTTTAACTTAATTCATACCCGGCATCGCACATTACTTATGTGCTTTGAACATGACAGCACTGTTTGAAATTTGCAAGATGCCATAAAGCAAACTGGCAGGGACAGCAGAAAATCACTCAGGATTTCACTTACAAACAGCCCCATCAGAAAAATCCCCCATAAGCCCTCGGTACCCAGTGAGCGAGTGTGTGTTTGAGATGGTGAAGAATGACCAGGATGTGTCTTCTTTGTGGAAATCCTCTCAATGGCAGTGGTCTAAGTCCAAGAGTCAACAAGACTTACCGAAAGCCTTACAGTATTAATAGCGTGACATTAATAAATTATACTGCCAAGCAGCTTTTATCTGAACTCCTGCCCTTCCCCAAATGGAGGTTTTAAGTTCACAGCTAGAACTTAAAAAGAGAAGTTCATGAGAAAGAGAAAGAGCTAATGCAAGGCAAATATTTGACAGTAACATAATATTTTTTGTCATAAAGTTTTTTGTTGAAACTATTGTAAAAGAAACTTTTTTACATAGAGAACGCTTTGGAAATGTGCTCTGGGCCCATTTCAGAAAATGAAGTTTGTTTGTTAAACCTTTTTTTAAAATCACTTTTTAAGCTGTTAGACATGTTTTATAAACTATGGAAATATAATTTTCATGTAGTACATTGAAAAACAGCTAGTATGCAGCTAGTATGCAACATTTGAAATCGTACAGCAATTATTATATGCTAGTATGTATTAAAATGATATCAAATTGATATTTGGTAAAAATGTATTTTTAACAACCTGGTATGTGTAGCTAATATGTACTGTAGCTGTGACCTACATTTTAAATGCAAACATATTAATTTGTACATAATCAAACTACTTAGCCCCAAAGTACATAATGTATATATAATATGTATATTTAATTCTGATTTATTTACAAAACAAACAAAATAAATCAGATTTTAAACTATATTTACACATCCCAAAGATGCACAACTTTCTTTCACTGACAATGTACTGTATACTGTAAAATACTGTATTTTTTTAAATGTCAGATTATTCTGAAGGAACTGTTCTATGCTGATGGCACCAATGAAGAATGTGTACCCGCTGATCGATCAGCTGTGTGAACAATAAACATTTTGTAAAATATAATTCACCCATTATCTACAAAGATATCAGCAATAACTGTTTGTTTAACCTTTAAAAGACCTTTGCTGTTGTTTCTCTTTGGTGAAACTCAATACCCAGCCAGAGACTGTTTATACCTGGTCGTCACAGCAACTCCATAACACAGAAGTCCATGAATGAAATTCCAACATATCATCAATCATCCTTGACAAAAGAAGGATTGTTGTGGTATAACGAGCAGAAGAGGGCAAGTATACGTGTGTATGTGTGTGTGTGTGTGTGTGTGTGTATAATGCAACACGGCCAAAGTTCTTTAGACAATCCCTGTTTTCACAGTTGTCACAATCAAACCACAGCCACTGTCCGTGTCTCACCACTAATAATGTCTGCATATCAGAAGATAAAACAACTAATGCAGAGTTACTCATCTGGAGAGCCCCGGGGAAAAACACAGTTTCTAATTGGTTCCAGAAGAGTCGGCTGCAAATTGACCCCCCTGTGCACATGGCTAATCCACCGAGCCGTTGCAAACAGACAGGCTGCGATCGTGCTGAATATGGAGGGAGAAATATGGGCTATCTGAAATGTAGCTTAAAACACCTCACATCAGCCCCCTCATTTTGCGTTTATAAATGTTAATGAGGCTTTGCAGGAAGTGAACCAACTGCCCTCCGCATCCGAAATCCCAAATTTAGAGTCTGGTTCGCATTTGTGCCCCTGTGTTGATTCAGCACAGAGTGTTCAGGTTCAAAGCACACCCCATGGAGAGGTACGATTTCAGCATGAAAGAAAACTTCTCTAACCAAAACAGGCACTGCATGCTGTGCCTCATTGGTGGTGAAAAGTGAATAACTTCAGTTGCAAACCACAGAGACCATGAAGCATTAATGCAGCTAAATCCAACGTACATGAAATAAAGAGGCACAGCTATTATCAGATGCACAATTTCAAAACCGTCTAATCAATTAGATGTGCCACTTTCCACATGGGAGTGTATGCTCCTATTTGATGTATAGGCTCTGCTAGTACCGACCTAGCATATAAAGGTAGCTAGTTTTGGGTGATTTTGACTTGTCTCATGTTGGGAATTTGACCTACCTGACCACAAAAAAAATTTATTGACTAAACAATTAAAGAACTTTATTAAGCTCCATTATTTATCAATTTGTTATTTCCATTTATTAAGCACAAACATTTAACTCATCGAATATTTTTGCGTGCATGAGGATAACAACATTTTTAAGAATGTTAAAAACCTCTTTTTGCTCTCCATTGTGTTGGAGAGCTTGACTTTTAAAGGTTTCAGGCCCTATTTGTAACCTATTTGTGAACAATGTTGTGCGACTGCGCTAGATTACACAACATGCTATTGCAACACACAAGGAAAACCTGTTTAAACTACACATTTCCTGTCAATAACATCTAAAGGAGTCAATAACAGCCTTTAATGACATGTGTTGAGGGACAGGTGTGCTTTGAGAGCGTGAGGTGAGGTAGGCATACAATGCTCGGCCTCTCCACCCTCTCTCTGAAGTTGTGTGCACTCAGCCGAACCACTTCCTTATCTGTCAACCTGCTGTAATTTAGGCCAGCACTCTGATCACAGCCCCAACCTGCTGGACCTGTTGATGGTGCACAGGAGTCACGCACACAGAAGAGCCACGAAGACAAGACATCATCACTCACTTCCCTTGCCCTGCCAACAAAGTGCTATGCTGTTTCAAGAGCTCATCCCATTCAATTGCACTTAACATGCTCTTTATGGCCTCCCCTTGCTTCTCCGATGTCCTGGGTGTCTAAAAGACGAAAAGGCTCTGTTTTCCTCGCCTGGTTCCCTCTCATTTACCCAAAGCAATATGTAACACTTTCCTTATTTTCTCCAATGGGACAACCCTGACAGTAAATCTCTATTACTAATATACTTCCATATGGTCACATGAAAATTTGATGGTAGAGCGCCTGAGGCTGAGATTGCAGCTGAGAAGTGGTTGAGTAAATGTAGCGTTGTACGAGCCAGGCCAGGAGGGGCTTCGTCAGCTACATCTGCTCTGGGACACTGAGGTGTAATCAGAGAACGGCAGGCCCCAGAGCTCGGCTGCCACTTTTATCGGATCCTAGCTCGGAAAATGAGAGGGATCCATCATTGAGAAGGTGTTGACAGTGTGTGTGTGTGTGTGATACGGTACGACTTTATATGCTTGGCTCAGAGTTGATCTTCCTGAATTGGAAAGTCTTTCGATTTTGGGTCAAACATATACAGTTGCACAATATTTTGCATGTAACATCTCTGTTATGTCTTGCTATCCCTGACATCATCTTCTCCATGCATTTTATAACCAGAACAGACAAGTAACCCAAAGATGTCATTACCCATTAACACTAGGATTTACTCAGCAATTGAATGTTGGCCAAAATAAGCTTCGCAATGTGCTGACTATAGATTCTAATTGCTTCCTGTTTTCCTAACACCTTATTTCTGTGGTGTAGAACAACTTGCCAAATCCAAGACAACTGTGCCACCCCAAGGCTGCTATATAGAAATGGTGCAAAGCCACAGGAAAACCATTTAGTCTGATCTGTTAAAGAGCCACATAATATGTCTCACTGGAGTCCCCTGTGGAGAATATTGAATGAACAGACTGTATGAACATCCAAAAAGTGCTTTGATACCCTGTGTAATGCTGTTTTTACCTGAACAGATGAATTTTTAATATTTTAAGTTTTTACTGCAGGCTTACTGCAGTAAAAAAAACTTTCTTAGGTTTACTGCAAAAAACACATAAATCACACAATATGCAACATTCCTGTGTGTATGTCTAAATGTTTGCTGAACAATCAGTCAACAACAAAATGCCAAAACAACAAAACAACCCCCCCCCCTTTTTGTAATAGCTGTAATAACCAAAGCATATCACATGTGTAAAACCTTTTACTTCAAGCTGTCCTGATTTTGTGATAAAAAAGTAGAAGGTAAACACACATCTACATAAAAGATGCATGCAATTAAACGTGATGTGGCACCACAGGCTGCCTCCAGCCAACTTAATTCATCATGAGAAACTTTATCAGCAGTTCTCTATCCCAACATCCCCCCCCCCCCAAAGCTGCAGTGCTAACCTTACTTTCCAGACCACACCCTGGCTGGGCCTATGGCCTAGCCACCATAACTTCATATCCAAACTAAAAGTCCTGCAGAAATTCCTCCTTGTACAACAAACGTTTTGGATTTGGCTGTCATTCCTAATTTTTCCCTTTCTCAGGACATTACCTCAACTCCACTGAAATGTCCATATGCGTGACTGTAATCTATCATGACAAGCCAGTGGTTTAAAAAAACAGTTGCTTACAATGTTTTCATAGAAACAATAGATGTCCTTTATCTGTCTGGCCAGAAGAACAAAATAGTGGAAAGCAATAATTAAACACTAAAAGTTCATTGTAAAAATAGTGAGTTTTTACAAACAAATTTCAAACGCTTTTCAAATTCAAACGCAAACCTAGTCTGGGAAAGTTTAAGTCCAAGGGCTTATCATTTAAATTTGTTAATAAGTATGCTAAAATAAAAAAAAATAATTTAATTTATGCATTTTCATAACATTAGGCATAATTATTGCCAGATAATCTCAAAATTGCCAAAAACCAAGTCGACCTTGCTGGTTAACCAACCTGGACAATTTACTGGTTTACATATAACACATGTATTTCAGCATTTATTAATTGTTTTATGCATTTTGGCATCTGTAAAAATTGCAAATACATTTCTAAGCTCTTAATCGTGGTTATATAGTTTAACTGCTTAGCGGTATTGATGCATAATACTCATGTTATGACGCTGATGCCGACACAAACTGTGGTCAAAAATACACTGTTATTACATAAAAGGTCATCGTACATACAATCCGGGGCTGAGCTTTTTTTTTCTAATCTGAACGCTTCAGCACACAGTGAACTCCTAGCTTTCTTTGGTAAACTGATAACATCTAGTAATAAAGGGAGACGGCCGGTATCTCATTAACATAGATCAGGTGGGACCAATACGTGGTCTGCTCAGTCTGCCGAACACAGTCAGTCCCTGTGCTCTAAATGAGCTGGTTGGATTGGACCGCCAATGGCTGATTACCCTATCCTGACTCAGAGGAATGGTGACCTCCAGAGAGCACTTCATTAGCTGGCTGGCACTGGCCTGTGATTGAGCTATCAGCAGCAGCATTGGAAAGCCAGCCAAGCCGGTAGAAAGGTGAGTCGCTTTGTCCAGAGACAGGTGTGTAACTGTAGCTAACTGACAGAGTTGCAAATCAGCGCCACTGAAACGCTATCTAAACAGGCTAACCATGTCCAGATGGCCCTGTATCCATGACTATTTCTTTCTTTTTTTGTCACCATTTCTTTCTCGTTTGTCAGATACTCCGACAGTTTTATTCCTCCTTCGCCCTGATGATACATTATAAATGTGTGTCATCCATTGTTTATGCTTGCTTTGATTTGCTGCCCTCATGCATATTCATTACTGATTTTGCAAAGATTCATGGTTCCAGTGTCCAAGCTGCATTATGATGTCATCACCCCCCTTTGCTCTTGTGCAAAACACTGTATGCTCTGAATCCGCATATATCTCTTACGAATCGAACCTATTACGTTTCTCCATTTAAAGCATTTCACGACCAGAGCATGTGTTGACCTTTTCAAATCAGTCGTGACATGCTGCTCCTCTGAAGCTGTTATCTAATGGCCCGGGCTGCCCCTTTAAATAGGATGTCTGAATGTGTTATTGAGGATATTGTTTCCTATAAACATCTAGCACTCAGGCAATAACAATCACATCAGGCAAAATGAAGTTATCTGAGAATAGAATTAAACTCCATATGACCCTGTGCTCTGCTTCGCAGCCCTCCATTAATAATTCCTAATCTAATCAGAGAGGATAAATGTACTGTCGCCGGCCACGCTAGGCACCTTGCCAGGAAGAGGGCCATTCAGTGTGAGCCGGGACTTGGATGAGGGGCGAGAGAGGTAAAGAGAGACATCTTTTGAGGAAAGGCCCCTGCTTGATTTCCTCCTTTATCTCTGTCTTGGCAGATTCATGTCCTTGTAACTGATAGACATGTCTCTTTGTAAATAACCCTGGGATGACTGATAAAATACACAGGAAAGAGAGTGGAATAAATAGGGTGCTCTTAATTGGCAGGCATTACTTATACAACCTAGAAGGTGACTATGTTGCATATTCTGAATAATCCTTTTGAATTAGGATTTCATCAACAGCACTGAATCCCATGCCCACACATACACCCTTTGCAAAACACATTGTTTGGGGCAAATTAATCTTTTATTACCTTGGAGATTCTGCAACCAAATAAAAAATAAAGTGTTTAACAAACCAGTATGAAGATTTGTTATAGTGATTTTACTAAAGGTAAGTGTTTTTATGCATGATTTGATGCTATGCAGTTTTATCAAGGACACCCCAAAAGATATCTAAAGTGTTAAATGATGTAAAAAGTAGTTTTTGTGCCGTTACCACCTGTGAAATTGAACAAATATTGAGCACCTTACTCTTTTCCATTTATTGGACAGGCAAACAGTCCTGCCCTAAACTCACACCATTGGCTGGTTTTGCTGTATATCAGTCAGGTCGGGAAGCTCAAGCAAATGTTTTCACAGAACCACAGAGAGAAAAATGCCACACATCATCTTAAAGAATATTAAGGTAAATATTACTAAAAAAGCTGCCATCAAATTGTTTCAATAATGAGCTGCTTCCGTTATTATTGAGCAGAAAAAAATGACGTTTTTTAGACTCAAAAGTCTGTAGATAACTGGATTGAAATTTCAAATGAGATTTATCACAGGTGTCTTAATGTAAGGGGCATTTTTTTAAACTTAAATTTACCCTAAAACTTATCTTAAATATCTTGCAAAACATATCAATAAATTAAACGCTCAGTGCACCTAAAATACACTTGCCATCTAATCCAGATATGTATAACTGCTAAAATAAAATAACCCTTACTGGTGTTCACCCACCTTAATGAGAAGAGTATTAATCTGAGATGTTGTCGCTTTTAGACATGCTAATAACTGGCTATCCCGTTTATCTGAAGTTCCAATATTCCCGCTGCTACCATATCTAACCTGTGCCGCACCAAAGCCATCATGCATCATTTATAATCCCTTATCTCTGTATCTGAGCTCTTTTTTTTATGAGGCCTGCTTTAAACCCTTTCATTAGCCTTCAGTAGCTTTGGGACCTTCCACTATTGATATTTCTCACTCAGTAGCAGTGGTTGTTGGATGGGAACAGCATCTCTATTGACAAACTGATAGCTGGGGGGCACTGAGACCCTGACAAGGCTCCATGCAGCCTGCCGTCTATCCAGGCCACACGCACAGAGAAGCTTGTGATGGTGTTTCGGGGCTTCTCTGTACTAATGTCTTCTATTTATGTGTGTGAAAAGCTCCACAGTTTCCATGCACCAACATGAGTTATCTTGTGGTGCATTATTAATAATCCAAACCCAGAGAACACACAAACTGATCCAAACAAAGAACAGAAACCCACACTGAGACTAAATGTCTTCACGTAAAGACCTTTCATACATAGAAACTAATTGCCCACACATGGAGACTGTCCATATAGGGTCCAATGAAATCAAATGACCATATATAGAGAATAATTGCTCACACATCAAGGTGTAACGGAAAGCCAGACTCACAGACAGAGGTTAGTTAAGCCGACAGGCGTATTTATTGCACCGATGAGTATTGGAAACAGGTATGATAAACTCCAGATATATGTATGACAGGAATGGTAATGATGATACTGACGATGAGAATCCAGGAGCTGATGATGGAGATTGGAGGTGAGGTAAATCACACACACAACACTGAAGAACACGAAGGAGATCTTGGAGACAAACACGAACTGGAGCAGGTAAGCAGTAGCACATGGAGTACAGTCTGTTTCTGTGGTTGAGATCAGACAGTGAGTGAGTGGCATGCGTGTGCTTATAAAGTGTCCTTTATTGGAGACAGGTGCAGGTGATCAGTACTCAGGTGACTGTGAACGCTGAATGTGGGTGGAGCCTGGTGCTTCCGTGACACAAGGCTACATTTCTGAGCAAAAAATAAGTGTCCACAGATAAAGGTTGCATGCTAAAATGTGAAGCTAAATGTCCACAAATGTAATCCTACCATAGAGTTGGCAGATTTGTATAACAAAACCAGCCCAATGGCCAATCAACACTAGCCCAAAACAAGTCGAATAATAGCCCAAATACCAAATGTCAAAATGTGCTGGAAATCTGTGGACTTGGCAACACTGCCCTACACAAGGAGGTTAAACAGACCTAAGACCTTTTGTCATGGGTTTGTACAGAATGATAGTAACATAGCAGAAGTATGTTTTGCTTTTCTTGAAGACAGTAAAGCAAGATCAATATATTCTTTTACATTACATTCCTTTAGATATCAGAGAAAGACACCAGCAGTCAGAAAAATTGCATATCTATGAAGTCTGTCAAAAATTACTTCAAATTCAATTAAACGTTGCCATTGACTGAAGCAAATAAAGAAAATGTGAAATGTGTTTAGCACATATACAGTGATTCTCATTGGCCATTGTGTGGTGGGTGATTTAATAGAAAATGCTGCTGATATACTGAGGTGTACGTCAGACACCAGTTGTTCCATGACACTGAGGATTGACGACATAGCGTGGGGAGAGCATACCCTTCATTTCTTGACATAAAATAGCCAAATTTATGGCCCATAATACCATTATTCAATCAGTTGATTGATTTTGTACTTCTGTTTGGAGTTGTAAGTTCAGACTCATCTCCCTTATTGACTCGTACAGCAGGACCAGGCCCTTCCCCTCTCCCAGCATAATTGCATTACAAAGTCAAAGTCCCCTTCCTTTAACTCCACAGGGCAGAATGATAAATCCACGCTCATATCCGGAGAGAGACAGGCAGTAGGAGGAAAGAAGAAGATGAATGAGTCACTGCAGCATTCAGGCTCAGGCTGATTGCTTCAGGATTTACTTCATTACTGTGTTTTTATCCAGTTAAGAGCGAGACCAGAGAGAGGAAGCCATTACGAGGGCCCGGCGCTCAGAGAATGCTGAATCTGCACTTTCATTGCACTTAGCAGTCACATTCTGGCATTTATTTAGGCACAGTGTCAGGACTGTTCTGTGCTGATCTAGGATTAGTTTTACATGTCAAGCATGTATTTGGTGCCCAGGCTTGGCCTTTCTGAAATGCTTTTCTGACATGCTTTTCGTTTTTATAAAGGACTAGGGCTATAAACTAGGGCTATAAATATTCACATTGATAAATAAAATAATGTGAATACAATTCTATACAAAATGTGAGGCATCAGCAGTCTGGTCATGATTATTTTGATAAGATCTATGATTATTATTATATAATTATTGTTACAAGTATTATTAAAAGAATTCTGTAAAAAATTTAACAGGTGGGACAAATAAAATTATTTAATAATAACACATGAATTATTATAAATTATATTTATAATGATCTACATTGAAAGTAGATTAGGGATATGGAATTTGTGAATTTGATTTTTTTGCATAAATAATTAATGTATAATTCATTATAATCAACACTTATAATAATATAATCAACACAATAATATATGCACTGAATTTGTACCAGTGCTCAGCATTTTTACTCCCTACATGCATTCTGTAAGGACATCATCTGACTGACTGGATAAATGTTTGTTAAGATTACTGCTGTCATAAGCCATTTAATTACTATTGCTTCAAAAAAGCTGTAAAGGATGTAATATTTAGAACAGTATATTGTGTAGAGTTTACAGCCTTAGGCAGAAAGGTTTGTATTGTGTTGTGTGCTTCATAGTCCGGTAAAGGGTGTTCGTCACAGTTCAGTGCTGAGCTGTAATGCAGAGCGCTTGTGAGCGTTCATGTGCGTGTGGGTAGGAGAGTTGTGACGCCTCTTGTGGCTGCCCATTAATATAATTAAATTGCACTAAAAACTTTCCCTTTGAAACAAATTAATTAAGATGCTATTATTTAGCCATTGAGAGGTTAATGACCATCATTAGCAACAAAGGCAACATCTACCATCATTAGCCAAACTCAGTTATTTTGTCAATTTTGGTTATTTACTGGGTAGAAGATTAATGAGCCCAGATACTGGCCCAGACGCTAATTAGCTTTAAAAACATAACACAATCCATCACTGTTTGTTATTGTTACAATGACGCACACCAACACATGCGCAAACAGAATCCCATATACACACACAAAATATAAATTGTATATAGCATATGCTTACTCTCCCAAACAATTTTACGACATTAATTCAGCTCGATTAGATTATTGCATAAATTGTTACAATATGGACATACCATATACGATACAATACATAGGGTCTCTGTGTGTCTTCTACTCTGTTCATCGGAATCCAGGCCATGGCTATAATGATACATGCAATCCAGTGTTTGCAATCCAGTCTCATCAAATCTACAGTCTCTGGACTGGTTTTGGCTGAAGTGAGCAGACATCAGACTGAAAAATTAACTATGATAACGACAATTTAGAATTTTTAACGACAAATTTAGAATGTTTTATAGCATGCACTGCTGTGCAACTGTAAACTGATAGTTATGACTCTTCTGACTGAAAGGCTTGCAATTCAATGGGCATAAAACATTGATCCGACCTCAAATTATTTTATGTATGAAAAACAAGGCTTGAAATTATACATTAGACATTAGCACAGCTTTATGAAATTGGCTTCCTAAGATGATGGTCAATTAAACAGTTTAGCGTTATCATAGAAAATATTTGACTACAGAATGTTGTAATTAACAAATTAACTATTCCAGAAAGCCATGTAATATACACTATAACCCCTCCTTGGAGTGCTTGGAGACCAGTGCTGCAAATGAATGGACCTGTTTAAGAAATTATAGAGAGGACACACAGGGTCATAGCCCATCCCACTACAGTCAGCTGATTAGTGGAAATGAAAGGGCATGACTGCCATGGGGCGTGACTGTGTAGCAGCTGTATGAGTAATGGGTTAAGTTCCACCGGGCATTTGAAATGACATTGCAGAAGATAACGGAACTTATTGTCAACCATTTATATGGAAGAGAATTTATTACCACACCATAAATGTTTATTAGCTTTTTTCTATTTATAACCAGAAAAAAACTGACAGCTCTTAGCGTGCCAATGTGTTTTTGAATTTTTTTATGATCTGTGTGCATAGTGGGCCTAGCTCTTCTGGAGCCTCTCTATCTGAGCATGTGTGAGCCTTAACTGTAGTGAGAAAGAGAGTTCACATTTGATTTAAGACACACCCAGCCTGTGACTGTCTTTTATCAGAGAAATGGTAAATCATTCAAGCTGTACACCAGCAGGAAACAGCCGACCTCTAGACAGCACCAAACACACTCCCTTAGATGTTAACCTTACTGGAAAAACTCATGTTCTCACACGTCAGTGCATTCTAAGAGAGACTGAGGGGACAGTTTACAACATAAGGTCAAGTACACAATTGCTCTGTTCCAAAACCAAGAATGCTCCAGAAAGTAAGCATAATGACTTTGCTGCCTTTTGAAATACCTTCCTTTAGCCAACTGTTTAAGCAATGTCACATGTAGCATTTATAAAGAAGCAAGAAGCAATCCCAGAATGCAGTACTAATTATAGTATTGCATTTTAGGCCACCAACATGCGAATGGCAAACTTTATTGAAATAAATTGAGTCTAGCCTGTGCGCTTTGAAAATAATTATGTGTAAAAACTCTTTGTGCTCTCTATGTAAAAAGCTCCAATTCCCTTATGAGATTTTAACAAAAGTAATGCCTTGGTAGGCAGCTGCATCTGTTGACAACAGACACCATGCTAGCATGCTAGCTAGGTTTTGGTACAGAATCAGAGTTGAGTCATGTTCAAGAAAGCAGTATGCTATGTCTTTTTCTGTTTTAGTCAAGGATAACTGATCAGAATTGAAGTCCTGTCATCAAAAATCACCTGAAAAATGCAAAGGAAAGAAGATCTGTCACATATGCGTGACGAGCTGACATAGCAACAGTGGACATGTTTCCTCAAGGATCAAATTGAGCATGCGTATCTAATTTGAGCCAGAGTGTGGCCAGCTCAAAAAGCCCCATCGGAATGGCATCATTCTCATAAGATTCCCATATAGAAAATGGGATGTAGTCCCAATGGGAGATGTTCATAATTCTGCATGTCTCTGGATCACAGACACATGGCATTGTGGGGCTGAATGTAATCCTCCCAGAACCATGTTTTATGCTGTTGTGTGGTTTCAGGATAATCCCAGCTTTATATGAAGTATGGTTATGTTGCGTTCCATTCAACTCTTCAACTTCCCGCTGGAAAAAGTCAAAAGAATGTCAGTTAAAGTTTCTTTAAAACTCATAAACTCAGATTTCATCAAGATGCAGGTGTATGATATCAAGACAGTATGCAGGAAGATGTACACAGTAAATGATCATTTACTTTTAAGCAATTATAATAATAATAATAACAATGTATGAAGGAGTAAAAGTTCTTACATTACATAATAATAAAGGTTGTAGTATATAGTGAATTAAGTCATGAGTGAAGATTAGGCACAATATTAAATATGAAAAACATTAACATATTAAAAAAATTAAAATTAAATTATGAATTAAATTATAACTTAAAATGACATTGTTCTGTTAATATAGCTGCTGACATTTAAATGGTACCAAACAAAATTATTGATCAGCAATAGGTTCTGCAGAGTTTTAGTAATAGCAAAACGTTTAGTTATAGTATAACTTTTAGTTATAGTATAACTTTTAGTTATACTGCTTAGTTTAGTGTTAAAATTGTAGCTGTGATTTATCACAAAACCGTGGCTGTTAACCAATCAGCATCAAAGACTGGATACATTCTGTAAAACACAATAAATTGTCCTCTCTAATATTAATTGTTATCAACAAATGCAATAAACAGAACAAATTTGACAAACAATGAGAAAACAAAGATCACAATATAATCAGGATAGGTATAATGTTTATGCCGAAAATATCTGTGACAGTATGCATGGTGTTTTACATCAGTGTCCAAAATCACTATATATAGTCACTATATAGTGACTTTATAGTGAATATATAGTGAACGAGTAAAGGAGTGAATTTGT
>JAZGTJ010014743.1:1939-13894 GCA_036877575.1 Botia almorhae
CCTGCTGTAGCATATGCCTTGCCCACCAGATTGGAAGAGACCCTGCAGGGCTTGGAGGTCAAGGCAGGTTTCCACCACAATGACGCCGTAGAGGGAGAGAGATAGCCCGCAAGCATCTATTCAACCCTAGGCATCACTTCATACCCATGCTTGTGCAAACCCACGATGGAGGAATAATTGCTTGTAGCTGGGGTAAACACATAAGCTGAATATGAGTTCTTTCACGACATCGACACCTTCGTGTAAAGATCTGGGAAGAATGGGAGATTGCAATGGGGAGGCTGTTCTCTACTGGATGATAAAAACCTATCATCCAACTAAGATATTTTAGTGTGCTGTCGTTCATCCGGCCAATCAAGGCTCAGCTTCTCGACAGCATGAGAAACAAGAAACCGGCGAGTGGGCTTCTGAAGCTGGCATGTGTTCATCTGATTCGGCGGAGAGTGCAAAAGAAAAGGCAGGGCCTGAAAAATCAAGCTGCGAGCCCCACAAGTGAAGCCTCCACTCTGCTTCCGTTGAAGGAGGACCCTATCCGCAAGGTGCAGGATTGAAAAGAGACAGACTGGAGTGGAGCATCCTCAGCAGAAGCGATTCACTTGCTATGCTCCGAGACACTTCTTAAAACTCTTAGAAGTATGTTTTCTTTGTCTGGCTATGTGCAAACAAATAGGCTTTCTAAAGAGAAAAAACTGGTGCCTTTTTTGCAGACGCCTTTAAAAGCTTTGTGGCATGTAATGCTACGTCACATTACCTTAAACTTGCCTATAAATAGAGCTGGTTTTACACTTGTTCAGACTCGGGCACGCCTGAAGCGCATTCCGGATAGCATCACGCTGATGCAGCGCTGAGTTTCCTCTAAAGGGAAGTATTGATTTAACCCTTAGTAAAACTATATTAAACTAAAACTTAAACGGCTACACTCTAAAAATATGTGATATATGTGATCATTTTACAGATTCTTGCTACTTAAAGCTGCAATCCATAACTTTTACCTCTTCATAGCCATCTCTGTTTTAAACAAAATTTTAGATTAATATACATACTTTACATACCACGTACTTACATATGATGAAGTAAAATGCCAAATCGCATAACATGTATAACCTGCATAACCTGCCAATTTAAATTATTATAACCTTATAAACTAAGAGTAAGGTAAGGAAACTGTTTTGAACCTTGATCTGTTATGTACTTGCTCAATAACTAATTAGATTTTTTATAACATAAACATTTTGCAGCATGCAAAATATAATAATATTTACATTGTCATGTACTTTAGGTCCCATTTTGGATTACAGTAATAATTTTTCCTGGAAATGTGTCAGGTTGGAATCTTTTGGAATACCTTGTGCTTTGCCTTTGCTTTTCTTTACAAAGTTATTTACCTTTGCTTTGCTGTGAGGTGCAGCATGCATCTGGACCTCCACATTTCTTCCTCAGATCAGACACCTCCTTCTCCAGTCTTTTAATACGCTCACGCAAGGCTGCAAAGTCCACTTCACAATGATCACAGCCTGCTCCTGTCCCTGGTACCAGATGGATTTGATGGGTCAATTCCAGAGGAGAATCAGGATCCAAGTCTATCACTTTATCTTTGGTGCCGCCTTGTGCACATGTGTTTGAAATAACAACTTGAATAGGCTGATGTTTGGCATGTTTGGTTCCTGTCTGCAGATCTTGACTCAGGGCAGTGCTTGGCAGAACCAGCAGCAGAAAAGGCAACATAAATGCCATCTTGATAGGAGGAACACCCCAAAATCAATGAATGATAAAAGTTTTCTCAAAGACAGGGATGTAAAACTCTGCCTGTCCTCTTCAAGAGTCCACCCTATTTTAGACAAATATGCATTTTAGTCAGTTTTATAATACATAATTTCATAGTGGACACTCACCATATAATAGGTCCACAGTTAAAGTCATTATGAAATATAATTTGCAACCTATTTCACTTCTTTAATCTGATCCATATTTTTACAATAGATTTTATGCAACTGTTATGAAGGTGATTTTTAGGATTTTTAAGACATCACATTGCTCTGGCAATGACATGCCAGTCTAACGACATAAATAAATAGGGGGAATTTCTGGATTTCATTTTGAGTTATTAATACTGTACCTTGTTTAGTACACATTCTAATATTAATTATAATACTATTTTATTGGCCACAATATTGTTGTTGATAAATATTGCAAGGGAGGCACTTTTAATAAATTTTAATAAATAGCAGTGTTACGGAGAAGCTTGCTCCGCCTCCTCCTCCCTGCTGCCAGAGGGAGCCTTCGCCAGAATATTAGTTCCTAGTCAAAACTACATTTCCCATCGACCTCGTTCCTAGGACTAATGACTTTCTGTTTGCCACCTGTTTCCAATCAGCCACGGTATAAAGCCCAGTTTCACGCACCAGTCGGTGCGATGTCTTGTATTGCCATGTGCTACATTTCAGAGCATTTTCCCGGACTGCCTTCTCATTGCCATTTGGATTGTTTATAGTTTTTGACTTTTTGCTGCCTACCCCTGATTTTGATATGCTTGATAAATTTGCTATTGCTTACATTTAAGACATTTTGATTTACTCAGAAACCCTAGATGAACACGTATTACACGTTCGCTCTGTTCTCCAGCGTCTAATTCAAAATAACTTGTTTGTAAAGGGGGAGAAGTGTGAGTTCCACACTACTAGTACCACCTTTTTAGGTTACATCACTAGCCATGGATGACAAGAAGGTTTTAGCAGACACCGAATGGCCACTCCCTCAAACTTTCCTAACTGCAAAGATTTTTGGGCTTTGCCAATTTCTATCTTAGATTCTTTTGCAATTTTAGTACCGTGGCCTTCCCTTTAACTTCCCTTATGAAACGTTTAGTAGGATAGTATGGAATGACGCAGCCTCAGGGGCATTCTCAGAGCTTAGGAACCGTTTTACCACCGCACCCATTTTGCGCCATCCAGACCCTAAATTACCATTCATTGTTGAAGTAGACTCTTCTAATATAGGTGTAGGTCCCATCCTCTCTCAGAGGTACGGTATGCCTCCCAAAATGTTCCCTTTTGCCTACTTCTCACGCAAACTGTCATCCGCTGAACAGAATTATGACGTGGGTAATCGTGAGCTTTTAGCTATCAAGCTTGCTCTAGAGAAATGGTGACACTGGCTTAGAGGGGCTGCACACCCTTTCACAGTGATTACTGATCACAAAAACTTAGAATATTTACACTCAGCCAAATGATTGAATCCCCGCCAAGCTAGATCAAGGTCTCTGTTCTTCACAAGGTTTGATTTTTCTGTAACCTACAGGCCGGGTTCCAAAAATACTAAGGCTAATGCGCTTTCTCGTCAGGCCGAGATCACCCCTAAATCAGGCTCCCAAGAAAATATCCTTTCTGAAAATATTCTAGTCACCCCAGTACAATGGGATTTACACACCAAGATATTGCATGGCAATGAGACTCTTCCACAACCCCCAGATTGCCCCGAAAATCTTACGTTTGTTCCTGAGCAATTCAGGAAACGTGTAATCAATCAGGTTCACGAAAGCCCCAGCTCTGGACATTCCAGTATCACGGCTACCATACATCTTCTAAGAAATCATTACTGGTGGCCTAATCTCCCTAAAGATGTAATCATTTTTGTTCAGAACTGCGCCATACGTCAAGCTTCTTAAATCCCTGTCAGCTACCTGCAGGTCTCCTACAACCATTGCCCACTCCACATAGACCCTGGTCCCACACAGCTATAGACTTTATTATGGACTTTCCCAACTCACATGGGAACACCACAATACTGACTATAGTAGATCATTTTTCAAAAGCCTGCCGTTTGGTGGCTCTACACAAACTACCCACCGCCTTTGAAACAGCTGAGATCCTCTGCAACTTTGTTTTTCGATTTTTTGGCCTACCAAATTATATAGTTTTGGACCGGGGTCCCCAGTTTACTTTGTGTGTGGGAACCTTGATGTCAATGTCAGCCTGACGTCTGATTACTACCTGCAAGCCAATGGTCAAACTAAACTCCTGAATCAGGAGATTATAAGATTTCTACGTTCCTACTGTAACTAGCGTCAGGCTGACTGGAGCAGGTACCTGATGTGGGCCGAGTACGCCCAGAACTCTCCAGTCAAGCCACCCACGAGGATGACCCCGTTTAAGTGTGTGCTGGGCTTCCAGCCTCCGCTAATCCCTTGGTCAGGGGAACCCACGGACCTCCCAGCTGTAACGGACTGGCTCCAATGGCATTAGAACGGCCCATACCCATCTTTTTAGACGTCAAACCCTGCAGGCTAACCGGCGTTGATGACCCGCTCCTCGCTTCGCGCTGGGTTAATGGGTGTGGCTTTCGAACAGAGATCTACGTCTCCGTCTACCCTGCAAAAAGCTCAATCCTAGGTACATGGGTCCATTCAAAATTCTCAGAATGATTACTCCGGTTTCGACTCGCTTAGCTCTACCTAATTTGTATCGCATTTCTTCCACTTTCCATGTGTCTTTGCTCAAACCCACTGGCGCGACGGCCGGAGGTCAGAACGAGGGCCTCTGGGAGCAAGCCCCTCCCATCGTGGTTGACGGCGAGGAGGCCTATCGAGGGAATCAACTCCTCAACTCCAGACGCTGGGGTGGACGGATACAGTATCTGGTAGATTGGGAGGGCTACGGCCCAGAGGTGCACTCCTTGGTCAATCAGGGTGATATCCTGGACCCCACACTCATCGAGGAATTCCATGGAGCTCACCCGGAGAGGCTGCCCCTTGACCCAGAGGAAGACACCTGCGTTGTTTCCCTCCTCGCATCAGGAGCCGCTCGCGGGGGGGGGTGCTCTGTTACAGAGGAGGTTGCTCCTACTCCCTGCCACCAGAGGGAGCCTTTGCCAGAATATTAGTTCATAGTCAAAACTACATTTCCCATCGACCCTGTTCCTAGGACTGATGACTTCTTGTTTTCCACCTGTTTCCAACCAGCCACGGTATAAAGCCCAGTTTCACGCACCAGTCTGTGCGATGTCTTGTATTGCCATGTGCTACATTTCAGAGCGTTTTCCCGGACTACTTTCCTGTTGCCATTTGGATTGTTTATCGTTTTTGACCTTTTGCTTCCTGCACCTGATTTTGGATACAGACATTGTTGTTGATTGTTTGCTGCCGGCCTCGATCCTTGCCTGTCTTTACGTTTTGATTCTGTCTCATCTGCATTGCTCTTTTTTCCGTTTTTTTACCCTTGCCTGTATTTTGTGTGTGATAACCATTAAAGAGCTGCAAAAGGATCCTGCTGTGTCAGCGTCAGCGTTACAAGCAGGGACATTAAGTGTTACCACTAAAGAGACCGGTTCTTTCTCTACTTGTCATACCGATGTTGTTGGTTACCATCATACTTCAAAATATCTTTTTTGAATTACTCAGAAGCAAAAAATCATACAGTGTTTGCAATGACATGATGGTGATTAAATTATAAAAAAGCAGCTGCATATAAAACTTCCACTGGCTCTGCACCCTACTACACATCTACATCTAATCCAGCAAATTAGCGGCCATTTATTCAAAGGTACCTTCTTCAAAGGGGACAAAATCACTTTCCTGCTCATGCACATTCACAATTCCTTGTTGGTGAAATGATCTTTCAACATCTGTTCAGTCAGCTGCTTCCCTCACAAAAATCCAGAAAAAGCTAAAAAGCTGTCTCTTCCATGAATACTTATTAGGAATTTGTACCTTATTAAAAAAATAAAAATAATTTTAACCTTTAATCCTTTATCTCTCTGTCCCTCAACAGGCAATTGTTGTAACTTTTGTAACAACTTGTTACAGTAACAGTTGTAACAGTAATTTTGTAACACTTTTTTATGTTATTGCCTCCTTATGATATATCACTTCATGATATATCAATTTTCATTTTTGGGTAAACTATCCCTTTAAGCTCTTTTGGGTGATGATCTTGTTATAACATATACCTAGAGATAAGCTATAATTTCTTACAGTATCATAGTATACACATAGTATAAACTTCTGTACACACCTGTTATATAACCAGCCAATTGTGTGGCAACATAAATGCAGAAAATCAGTGATTTTGGGTCCTTTTTAACCTTGTGCACAGCTCCTAAGAAAATTTGATTGTAATTATTATTTTTATGCAGGTAACACCCAGATTTACATTTTTTGAAAACATGGTCATAATGTAGCTGTCAACTTTATCTAAAACAATACAATGTATTTCTGAGATGTCTTCTATTATTTTAACTGTGACTAAAAATTTAGGGCTGATATTTGATGCAAACTTAACATGAAACTTAACATTTGATCACATCCAGTACTGTTAAACATTTTTTCATCTCAGGAAACATTGCAAGACTGTGTTAACGTATGTAATCCACACTATTTTGTGGTACAACTCTTTTCTTGTATAGGGGTCTCCATTTTTTTTAAATTAACTTCTAAGATAAAGACCCCAATAATCTGACTTGTCTTCCCTAGGATTTCAGAAGAGATCTTAAACTTTAATCAGTTTAACCAAGATACCAAACTCTGCAATCAGAAGTCACAGAACTCAATATAAAATCAAACATGTCTCATCAAAGTCTTACAAGACCAACTTATCTAAGCTATTTTCATATATTCAAATTTAAACAGATAATTGAGCTACCTGTAGCTCAATTATCAATTATTGCATGTAGCTTTTATTGCATGTAGATAGAGACATTCTGCATGTAATAAAAGATACATGCAATAAGACTTAAAAATACAAGAAAAAAATACATTTTGGAAAACTAAATAAAAGTCGGGTATTATTATATTGTTATTCAACTTCACCCTCCCATCAACTTCAACTTCCCCTCTGTGAATTAATAATATATGTTTCCGAGGATTAATATGAAATAAAAGCATTATTTGATCAGTGAGACCACAGTTAGTCTGGTGCTCACTGCATTTGGTCATAATAGATCTTACCTGGAGAGTTTTTGATGCTCCACAATTATCTTCCTGTCAGTCAGTTGTCTGCTCCTTCACTGCTCTGGAAAATTTCTGATTGACTGAAGATAAAAAGAGGAAAAAAAGAATAAGACAAACAGGGAGGGGGAGGAAAACAGTAAAATTTGCTCATACTTAAAGAATTCTTCCTCTCTTACTTCCCCCTCAGCTTTTCTCTGATGTAATTCTATGTGCATTATACTGGTCCCTGTTGGGTGGTGCATTTTAATGAAAAACATCTGATATTTAAGATATTTTGAACAATCAGCTTGAATCATTTATGTCTTCAAACTAATATTTATCCACTGTTCATCATTATTCTTGTTTTGTTGTTTTAAATCTTCTAAAACACAGAGTCCATGTTTGATAATTTTTCTGTTTTCTGTGTTTTTAGTTTCATTATATGGGTTTCTATCATTAATTTGGTTTCTAAACAGTTTACCTTTCGAGAGAGAGAGAGAGAGAGAGAGGGAGCGTCAGCGAGAGAGAGAGAGGAAGCGTCAGCGAGAGAGAGAGAGAGAGTCAACGAGAGAAACAGAGAGAGGAGAGTGTTAGCAAGAGAGAAAGAGATAAATATACGGATACACGGATATACGGACAGTGTTCTATGATAAAATACAGCAGATCCATCAGACATTTAAAACTCTTTCAAACCAGGAGAAACTGCTTTATATATTAGGAGAACACAAGAATTGATGTGTGTTTGCTGCTCAATATGTGTCTGCCTTTCATGATAGAAGAGAAAACATTCAATCTGCCCTGATCTGATGTTTCCAGTCTATCTTATTTCTAGTTTAATACTTACATATTCTAATCAACAATTTATCATGTCTCTGCTCTTTTTCCTCAGACATACATCTGTGTGGATTATATAGTTTTATTGTATTAATAAATTACATTTTCTAGAAGTATTTAATGTGTCAACTCTAACTCTTCTATCATATGGCTTTAGTTCTTTTATGGAATATGAGTTGGTATACATATTCAAGGGTGTGCAAAGATTGTGGTATTTGTGATTGTATGTAATGAGCTGGTCTGAGCCAAAATACCAGGGCTAATTTTTTTGTCCCAGTCCAGCCCTGCATCACACTTAAAACTTAAAAGGGAAACCATATTCTCTGAAATGGCAGCTCTTTGCATCATGGTGTGGCCGACACGATGTTGACCCAGGTCACTACCCTGTTGGTTCAGTGCTGGAGTTTCTCCAAGAGCACCTATCTGCAGGGTTGGCACAGGCTACCCTGAAGGTTTATGTGGTTCCTGTGTCTGCTAGCAACAAACATGTTGGTAGAGGCTCTATTGGGAGACAACCCCTGGTGTCTCGTTTCCTGCATGGTGCCAGATGGCTGACCAACCAAAACAACCAAAATTGAAAAATGATAATAAAAAAATGCCCATTAGCTGTAGTAAAAGGCATATGAAGGTTTCAAGGAAAATTTCACTTTGTGCATTTTCATAAGGCAGAGCACACACTAGAAGAACATAAAAAATAATTGAGACTGCTGGCTATTAATCCCCAGAGAGCAAGGCAAGGCTGGATCTCAGTTAGTGAGATCCAATGACAGATTGACAACACAGAAAACCAGAACAGACAGTACAAAAATAAAGTACTAAATAAGAGACTATTCAAATTTACAAGACATTACAAGATTATTTTGTGTTTTGCGCACCATATGGTGGTGCTTATCAAATAAAAATGTCTAATATAAAGGACAGAAGGGAAAAGAAAGACTTTATAATCTAGGGTTCAGCCATTTATAATCTAGAATTTTAAAATCAGCCGCAGGTGCTAGATCCTTTTTTTATACTTGGCACCCAAACTCTGAAACAGTTTTCCTTGTTTTGTCCAGGAGGTGGATAAATTTCAATTTCAGTCTAGATTAAAGACCCATCTCTTTAATCTAGCCTATACATAGTCCTATGAATTTGTTGCAGGCCCCGACCTGGAGAGCTGTCAGACAGATTACTGTGCCCTCTCTCACAGCTCTTCTCTTAGTGTGTTAATTTAATGACCAATTAATCACTTTCATGATACGGTATGCTCGTCCAAGCATGAATAAAGCATAACATGACACTGTCTCATGAAATAAAACATGAATCACAGTTTTGTCATTCTTATATTAAATTCCTTCATTTTACATTTCTTAACTTACCCTTAAAACAGATGTCATGTTGAAATAATATTCACATGCATCAGCATTATAAGATCTAGCATACATCTATGCCACACATTCTCTGCATCCATTTGATTGTATTATTACAAACAATTTATTTATTTCTAGTTCTAATAAATCTGTAGTGTAATCAAGCTAGATTAACAGGTCTTCATATTTTCCGTGCCTGGTCATGTCACCCATAATGCACCAAGAGAGCGAGTAAAATAGGGAGGTTTTAGGCAGCTGCCCTAAAACCAGTCACAATTTCAAGGCAGCTGCCCTAAAACCTGCCACCACTGGAGGCAGCTGTCAGTCCGGAAGATGCCTGTGAAAGAACAAACAATGCAATCCGGGTCAGCTTTTGTTATTATTTTACTTCTTGTAGCATTGTCGCACATGCTACAAGAAGTCTCACTGTTTATTCATCTATTTGCACCTTAACTCATTTTATTCCGCTGTTTTTGTCTGTAGTGGCGTGCATTCCATTACAAAGCAGCTATATAAAAATATTAGTTAAGGTTCAATAAGATAAATTAGAGCATTTCTTGTTTGCTCTTGTCACATTAGTCTGAGTGTCTGGTAGCTCTAAACAGTGAGGGATCTTGAGGCAGCTGCGATGCTAGTAGATGACACGACGCCCCCTTCATTACAGGCAAAAACAGCTTTATAAAAGATAAGTTAACCCTCTGGGGTACAAGAGTGTTTTGGAGCCCTGGAGAAGTTTTGACATGCTCTGACATTTATGCTTTTTTCAGGTGCTTATAAACATATAAATGGCTAAAGTCTAGTAAAACTGTATTCAGTACAAACTGGGCTACAATAATCTCTGAGCTGCATGTATGTACATGATTGTGTTTTTGAGAAAGTAACGTTTATGCATGGTTAGTGAAAAACTAGTCACTGAAATAAGGCCATAAAACACATACAGAACATTTGTTCACGAGACTTTTGAGAACTTGATCTTGTAGCCTAGAGTGTTTTCTCTCTAGGCTACAAGACGGCGGAAGTCGTTGCAGAAGCGGAGGGTGCCGTCTGGCTTGGGTACCATCACTATGGGCTGGACCAAGGGCTGCGGGATGGCTCGATTATCCCTAACTTCAGCATCTGTTGGACTTCCTCAATAGCCTGCCGACGAGCCTCCGGGACTCTGCCTTCTGGGCGGCCGACAGATGGGGGTCGATGTCGACAACCACGGGCCGGAGAGACTGAGGGCGGCCACCTTTTTCAGCAGGTTCAGGTGGTATAGTTGTTCCGCTCGCCTCCTTCCAGGCTGTTGCAGGTGGTAGGTGACTGGCCCCACCTTCTCGATGACAGTGTAGGGCCCCTGCCATGAGGCGAGGAACTTGCAAGCGGAGGTGGGGACCAGGACCATCACGCGGTCTCTTGGCTGGAACTCCCGTGGCTGAGCAGCCTGGTTGTAGTAGCGCTGCTGGGCTTGCTGGGTCTTGCTGAGGTGTTCCCGGACTAATGGCATGATCCGGTCGATCCGCTCCCTCATCTGCTTGACCGTGCGGTGGGGCGCAGGCTGCTGCTCCCAAGCTTCCCAAACGATGTCCAGGAGGCTGCGGGGTTGACAGCCGAACAGGAGTTGAGGCCTGTGGCACCTCTCGGATGCTAAACATGACGTAGGGGATCATGAGGTCCCAGTCGCGCTTGTCCTCCGCAGCAACTCGTCGGAGCATTTGTTTGAGGGTCTGGTTGAACCGCTCCACGAGCCCGTCGGTCTGGGGGTGGTACACCGTTGTCCTCAACTGTTTCACCCGCAGCAGCCTGCAGAGATCAGCCATTACCCGGGACATGACCGGTGTTCCCTGGTCGGTCAGGACTTCCGCTGGGATGCC
This sequence comes from Botia almorhae, assembly GCA_036877575.1. NCBI lineage: Eukaryota > Metazoa > Chordata > Actinopteri > Cypriniformes > Botiidae > Botia > Botia almorhae. Next base: position 12,898 of record JAZGTJ010014743.1, read on the forward strand.
GACTCGGCTGGCCAACAGGAACAGCTCCTGGGCGATAGCTTTCGCTGTAGCTTTCCGCAGGGGGACTGCTTTTGGATACCAGGTGGCGTAGTCGACGATCACAAGGATGTTCTCATGTCCTCGGGCAGACTTAGGCAACGGCCCCACAAGATCCATCCCGATGCGCTCGAAGGGCACCTCAATGATAGGAAGAGGAATGAACGGACTGGGGGGAGGAGTCCTGGGTGACGTGATCTGGCAGGTCGGGCAAGCTCGGCAGAACCCTTTCACATCGGCCTCCAGGCCGGGCCAGTGGAAACGATCCCGGATCCGCTGTATGGTATTGGCCACTCCCAAGTGACCTGCCATCGGATGGGAGTGGGCCAGCTTCAGGACGGTCTCCGTTTTCATCCGTGGGACGACAAGAAGCTCCTTTTCCTCCCCTCTTCGTTGGGCGACACAGTATAGCAGACCTTGTCGGACGATGAAGTGCGGGAGAGGATGGGGCAGAGGGAGGACGTACTTACCGTCGATGGCCCGTACCCGGGCCCAGCAGTGCTTGAGGCGGTCGTCCTCCCGCTGTTCCTTGGCAAATGAACCTCCCTCCACGGCCTGTTGGAACACATCACAAATAGGGTTAGTACTCTGAGAGGGGTACTCACCATCTCTCCCGCTGTCCGAAGCCAGTAGCGCCGGGCGATGGCGGGGTCCTAATGGCCGTCTGCGCCGTCGACGGTCCCCTCGAGGGCTGGTGGGCTGTGTGGCGGTGGCGAGCAGGCGGTCAAACCCCGGCCAATCCCGTCCCAGCAGCACGGGGACATGCAGGTCCTTCATTAGCCCAGCCTCTACGGGCCAGGCGCCATGGGCGGCGGAGATGGTCACTTTGCGGGCCGGTACTTGTCGGGTATCCCCGTGAACACACATTTACATTTACATTTACATTTAGTCATTTAGCTGACGCTTTTATCCAAAGCGACTTACAAATGAGGAAAGGAAGCAACTTCGATTACAATAAGAG
>JAZGTJ010014744.1:0-13894 GCA_036877575.1 Botia almorhae
CCACAGAACCCAAACCAGGCCTACATTATCCAGACCTGTTGTTTATTCCTTCTTAAGGACACTTGACAAATAATCAAGATATCTGTCTGATTTGCAGCTCCTGGGGGCTTTACTGGGGGAGGTGGATGTCAACACTGCTTAAAAGTCTCTGCTGCCCCTCCTATAGATGTAGGGCATATGAGCTTTGGGGCTGATACTTGTGTAGATAATAAAGTTCATATCCCACAGGCATTCAGTTCTCCAGTTCTGATGTGCAACAAACAGTCAAATAATACAAAGTATACAGTTTCAATTTCTCATTTGTGACTGAATTTGTGTCATTTGTACAGTAAAGTCAAAACCTCTTATTGGGTGTTAATGTATCTACCTACTTTATTTGGCAGGTTAATTTTATGGTAATTTTATGTTTATTTATTTTATAATAGTTAATCTATCATACCTATTTCAAACCTTAAACATTACATGTTTGTTATGTATTTGACACTTTAAATTGACACCTTGAAAAGTCACTGTTTAAAGAGAAAGTGACAGTTCTCTCATGAGGAGCCCTTCACAAGAACAGCTGAATTATTTCCTGTGTAGCCAAAGGGACATTTTTTGTAAAAAAATCCTAAAAAACTCCATCTGGGAATCATTATAAACGCAGTACTAATTTATCCCAGTGCCCAAGGTTTGACACTGGTGGGCCATTCCCAGCACGTACTGCACTGGGATCAGAGGTCCAGACCTTTCCAAAGCCCTCCGGGAGACCCTCTTGCCTCTGCACTCTTCGTAACAGCAATCCTGTTGATTCAATTAGAACCAGAGGACATTGCGAGACTCCTTGACAAAAGGCGTGCTGCATTGCGAACTGTTCATAGAAGAGTCAAAGGGGTCCGCCTATCAGACCGTCCATCACTGCACAAATGCACAAATGTTCCATCACCATGGAGAAACCAAATGGGACAAGGAAGGGTAGAGAGGCAGATGGGGTGAGGGGCATCTAAGATGGAGATGGACAAAAAGGACGTTCTTTTTTAAGGCAGGGATTCTATTGGACCCTAACAGTGGTTACATAAAGTGACTCAGCTGGGAAAAACTGTGGGGTTGAGTGACTCCCAATGTAGGGATTAGCAGTGACAGCATTTGATTAGGTAAACAGTGCTGGATAAGCAAGAGTAACTATCACTCTCTTTTAGTTTGAGGGTTATGGGCTTTTATTAAACATGGTACACCTCTGAAAATACTGAAAACCTTGTTATTTAGGGAAGTATTTTTAGGTCTAAAATACGGAAGCAAAAAAATGTTCTGAAAAGCAGTCACTTTCATTTTTAAAGCAAAAGCAAGTAAACATCTTGAATTAAGTTGAATTGTTTTTGTTTTTATTTGGCTTTGTTTTTGTTTTAATTTTAAAACAAGAAAAAACTATTTGCCCACAGAATATTTATATTTTTTGGACTAAAGCTCTCCTGATTTATGAATCATAATTACTTCTAACAGTCTGTTCAGACTTCAACTGTGCTTCAAATCATAATTACTTCAACTGTGCTTCAATGACAATGATATTTCAGTTTTTATTCTCTAATACAAATTAATTGTAAAGACATACAGACTGTATCTCATAACAAACGGTGTCTACCCTGACTGTTAAATGGTCTGTTATATTATTAATAAGAAGTTCTTGACTGAAAAAGGTTAAATGTTTTCATAAATCATTTCAAATGTGAGTGAACCAATGACATATATGTTTTCTTATTTCACCACCTAAAATCATCTACATAATAAACTCCATAATGAAGCACAGACTTTAGGTAACACCGTTTCTTTTCACCAAACTCAAATCTCAACTCCTCTTGATATCCTTCTAACGTTTGTCCCCCTCTTTTAATCAAGCAGAGGAATTACCAGGGGAAGTGATTAGGTACAGGTCTTTAGTTTTTCCTCTCTCCTTTTAAAAGCGTAATCCTTTCAGGATAGTTAAAAGAAAGACTCCACAGATATCCAGGCATTGTGTTCCACTTTCTCCCTCTTTTACAAAGACACTGCAGCCTGGCTCCCTTTTTAAATTAGAGTGGCAAATTAAAAGTTATTGTTTGCCACTTTTAAATGCATTTTTCCCACCCACCCCTCAACCCAGGGTCCACGTTTGGAATTTGTCCTGTGGATCTTGGAGATTTATGCAGAGAACAAATGGAGAAAGGTTGTTACTCATTTTTCCTGTCAATCAACACGTTTAGTAGCGCTCTGATGGTCATACTAGCTTTGTGACTCTTCGAAGGTCTAGTATAACATGGCTACAACAAACAAAGGAGCTTTCAAACTGAAAGAAACATTGTAACATGTACAATGACAGTTTGGACAAGTGTAGTTCAATTTTATATATCAAGTACTGAAAATATGTGTAACTTTGTCGCCTCCCTCTTAAAGAAGCACATATTGCATAACCTATTTACAGTATAATAATTTAGGGTGATTAGGTTTGTCAAAACCTTTGACTGCTGGTGTACAACTGTATAAAGGTTACCTACCTAATAAATGACTTTAAAAACCACACTGTTTTGTAATTGACAGTATTGTTGATTTTATAGTGTGGCCCACAATTGCAGCCTGGTACACTAAATAGGGTTTAATTAGATGTCCCGTGAAGGCATTGCAGTAAGCCGAACACTTAAACCAATGAAGTGTTATGGTGGGATTTTGTGTTCCTCTTGTTGCATTCATAAACCAGCTGCAGCTCGTCTCAGTGGCTCAGTGGCCCCCAAACCCCCAGACTTTCTAGGGAAAGAGGCATGAGTGGGTGGATTGTATTGTCCTGGTGTAGTTTATCATTTTAATGCTCCTCTGTGTATTGATTTGCAAGTTAGCCAGAGGAATGCAGAAAAAGCTGCATTTAAAAGCAGTTTCACATGCGACTGGCAGATGGGCTCACTGGTAACAGGGGAATCTTTCTTCAACGAGACATTGTTATGACAGCCATAATACAAAGACCATTGAAATTAGCCGGCCTAAAATGAACCCCTCTTTTAAAACAACTGATCGATTGACCAGCTGAACAATTAAATTCTAGGGGTTGTTTAACAGTTTGTATACACAATGTAACACCATAAGAATACATGTTTGTATTTCTTGTGTTCTATTTCACCACAATAAAACATTTTGCATAGAAAATATATCCAGTTTTTAAAACTTTTAGGACTTAGTACAGTAATAAAATTAGCACAAAATACATTTCTTGCATCAAATACTACTGTGATGTGTACAAATGTATTTCACAAATGTACTTTCCAACATTTTTATCCCATTACAATAATGGAAATACAATTTTTTCTGACAACTAGGCAAGGTGCATTGTGATGAAAACAATGTCATAATGCAAAATAAAAGACCTTTAAAATATACATGAATTTGGAAATAGTCCACGATGATATTTCAAAATTTGTGCAGACAAATTCATCAATATTTCCTGCATCTCTAATACAACACTGCACAGTGCAAATCTATCCAAGAACAGGAAAATCACCTCAAAAACAACAATTACCTACTGGTCCAAAAGTACCCTAAACAGAGGTAAACCACAGAGAAACGTCTGAAAGTATGTGTCTGTGGGCCAGAAGATGTTTGAAGTTGGCTGTAGTCGGACTCAGCTGCAGACTCTCATCTCGGCTGATCCACTAACCCTTTCATGACATCGGAGGAGAAGCGAAGCAGCTGGCTCTCTGGATGAGGGCGTTTATTTACCTCCGGCGACAGCAAAGGAAAAGTGCTCCACAAAAGAGAGCTCATGAATGGGCTCTCACTGGGGAAGCCTTCCTGAAGTTCTTTATGTGGGCCTTCCATTTAAGCATGGCACTTTTTGTTTGTTTCTTATAGCAGCAGAAGTTTTTTGGACATATAATCAAGATGAGAAGAGAGCGTGACCTTACACACCAGATGTGGCTGAGAAAAGGGGGAAAACTACAAATGTGTTACAAAATAATAGTCTGGCTTTTATAAACAGAAAAAGAGCATGTGGTGTTTTATGTCACCGGCTTTCATTACAGATTAATGTGATTGTTTTTGTAATACAAATTGAATTTTAACTTTGTATTCAATATTTTAACTCAATAATACAAGCATATTGTTTTGCTTAAATGAACACAAACATTTAAAAGTTGTGAACGACTATGATTATTTAAAGGAATAGATACAAAACTGTAAATAACATGTACCTTACATTTTACATTTGTAATTTAACACGCTTTTATATAGGTTTTATACTATATAGTTAAATACTATATAGGTTTTATATAGTAAATTTAATAAGAAATGCTTTCAGAAAGACTACAGGCTTAGACTCTGGGCTTTGCAATCACAGGTGAACATTGATATTGATTAACAATAGTTTTCAACATAGATTTTGGATTATTTAAATGCCATTTTAAATTTGAAATCAAGATCTTTCAAAACTATAAACATCCTTGTAATTCCAATCTTTTGACTGAACAGTACTTTGTTTAAAAACATTAGGCACATAAACAAGAACTTTGCTCACTTTGTAATTTTGCATTACTATGATATTAACCATTAAATAAGAGAATCTACCAGAATGCAAAGATAGAACAAACAAAGTAAAATCCAACAGGTTTTTGACATCACTCATATTTTTTTATTTTATTTCTATTAGGAAAATATTTTTTTTATTTTTGAATCATTCATTTGAATATTTATAAATTCATCCTGAAATGTGCAGTAAACAGCACACAAACACAAAATAGAAAAACAAGCAGTCCAATGACCTAATTGTTTTAAAATGTAACCATCTAGAAAAACAAGTTAAGTTGTAACCAGCTGTGAAGAGTATTGACTAACTTAAGCGCAAGAAGCTTGTATAAGTTAATAAAAAAAAGTGTTTCTTTTTTTGGCTCAGAATTCCAGGGGGTACATAATTTGACCTGGTTGGCTGACAAAGGTTGCCCTCTTCTGGTGAAAAAAAGCTTAACATGCCTTAAACATCTTTCCAAGCTAAAAAATATAAATTTATTTCCTTTGAATAATTAAATTATCAATCATAAATAATATAGCTTGGAAAGTGTATGTCATATGGTTCACATAACTGTACCCTAAACGTACAGAAATAACTTAATTTCTATAAAAACTGTAGACATAGTGCATCCACCAACATTTAACACCAGACATTCCTTAATGTCTTAAACAGACACAATCTGTTAAGTGACTTGACTCGTTTGACTTAAACTATTTTAAAGATATGAAATGTCACATTTATGCTTTCCATAACAGTCTTCCATTATTATGCTTTAAGACTCGTTTAGAGGTAGAACATGACATTTAGAATATTTCCATTATCACCAAAGACCTTCAATTGAAGGAAAGTTACATTAAGAAGATACATTAGAACAGACCGCCTTACTAAAATAAGAACTGCAACAGCATTATATCAAAAATAGCATCGTAAACGACCATTCTGATGTAAACTTTTAGAATGTAGGTCCATTAACATTCATCAAATTCTGATATAACAGTGTCTGTTGTTCACATCCTAGGTTTTCTGAATCACAACCTGGAACTTACCTACAAACAAATTAAAAATGATTTTAAAAATAATGATGACAAATCACAATATTAGCATCATTTCACACATACATATACTCTATATGTACGGTATACGTAATTACAAGTATATGTTACTGAAGTTACCGTAAACTTACACGATGGCATTAAAGACACCTCTGCAGTCACTACACCCTCCAGGCCCAGATTTGACAGAGCTCCCCGAATCATACCACAAGAAAAGGCCAAATACTACAGAGAGAATTATTATGTCAATTATTATGATCTAGTAAATATTCTAATATAAAACCACATAAATGTCAGAATGTGGCATAACATGTCTAAACAAGTGTGACAGATTCCTACTTTAGGGGCCTCTTCAAGATATTGCTTTCCATCGGAAAACTGTGACAGTAGTGCAAAACTATTATCCTGTAAGACAAATGTGCCCTAGAGAGAAAGACAGAAAAAAACTGCCATTAACATCAGCCAAAATGCCTTAAATGCTTTGCCTCTCTCTAAATACTGTATGGTTTGACCTGATGGTTTGTCCTTAAGTTGTCGATTTGTTTCTTGAAGACAGTGCTCCAGAAGTCTTTACAGAGAAACTTTATAATGTCCAAGTCATCTTTAAAACTGGGGCAGTCTTTTGTGAACCTCAAAAATACATTCAAACAGCATGCAATCAGCAGGTTTATAATAACAGGGTTTTGGAAAATGCATTTTATACGTTGCTTCAAATAATGTATTTAATGTAACAGTATATAATCACCTTTCAATCAGACCTTGTCCAACTCTGAAGCCCATCGCCTCTAGAGTAGATACACATCTCACTCTTTCCTTAGGAAAGACAAATAAAAGATGATGCAAACTAACAAAGACAAAACCATTTACATTTAAATATAAACTTCTGAGTAATAAAGCCTAAAAAGACCAATCCATAAAATCTGTTATGATGTGTTACACCTATAATTATTTTGGAAACCATCTCATAAACATTTGCTTTTGGAAAAAAACTTTTACTCAATTACTGAAATAATAGTCAGTATGGTGGTTTTATTATGGTTTCGACCCATGCTAGTCCAAGAACCAATGACGTAAAGGCATGGTACATATAATGTGCATGCATGCGTGCATGCATCTGTTTGCATGTCATTGGTGCACACTAATATGTTACCTTATCAATATCGTTCCGGGTCGCCTGCTCTTTATAAACATGAGCCACGATCTCCATGTGGAGGAATTCAAACAAAACATCATCTGCCATAACTGAAAGAATAAAAAAATCTTGAAACGCTTCCACTAAAATGCATTTTCCACACTATGATTTATGATCCCAAATTATTCAAAACAACGATATACAGTATACCCTGTTCTGTTCTCTCTTGTATTCTTCTTAACTGAAATTTACGTTGTATATACCGCTGGACTCAACAAGTGTAAATATGATAGAAAATCTTGTAGTGTCTTCTGTATACGCCATACATATGTGCATTCATCTACTGATGCTACTGTAAAGTCACACTGTACTGTCAAAATCCAATACTGTTTTTTTAGATGAATCTGTGATTTACAATTAATCATTCAAAACACAAACCAAAGAACATTTATTCTTTAAAATGAAAAATATAATATGTTGACTTAAATACGTATTTAAGTGAATGCAGGTGCTTAGGCGCTAAATTAATGTTACTCTACCTTCCAATGATAAAAGTACTTACTTAATACGTGGACACTAAAATGTGGCACTACGTGCAACTTATTTAAAACTACTTACTGCTTTCACGTTGCTTCGGTCAAGAAATGAAAATACATTTAAGGATCAGCTAAACAAATCGTTCCGTCTTCCGTTTTACTCGGTTGTAGAGCCGACACAAATAATCAACACTGCCACCTTCTGCTGCGGAATAAAACTGCGACAATTCTGGTTGCGTACCATGTACCAGACATTTAAATGTTGTGGTGCTGAGCACATGACGATTTCTAACTTTTCAAATTTTTCAACAGGTTTGGCATATATGGACCGAGGCAGGAACTGCTGTACTGATGATCAACGTTGCAGAATTTGGCATAAGATGATCATTAAAAGAATCAAAATACTTTTTCCATTAATATAACTTTTATCATCCAAACATAAACCATGTCAGCAGTAATAAAATAGTCACCTCATAAAATTATGAGTCATACTGAGGAAAATGCCTGTGACATCATATGCTAAAACTGGTTATTACTACGGTCATCTGTTATATACCTAATCCTCATACATACCTGGTCTATCTAGCTTTTAAAGATGATGACCATCCAAACAATATTTTGTCAAATATTCAAAGAAATGTTACCTTATGATTAGTTACAAGCAATTATTAATATCAAATTAATAGACCTACCAACCTTATTCTAAACTACATGAGTCCAAATTAGCTTTAAATGTTAAACATTAATAGGCAGAAAAATACCCCAAACCTTACTGGACGAAATTCAACTTTTGCACAATTTTATAACTTCTGTCTTAAAAATTACCATTAGTTTTTTCAGATATTGCACCATGGCAACAGACAAAAAGATATCTTTGTCCGAACTGCAATTTCTAAATATCCAAGTTCCTTATCTTAGATTAAGATCAACTGTTACGTAGCAAACAAAAGCAGATTAGTAAGTAAGTCTGTTGTTTTTTCTCTCAAAAGTATCACTGATTAAAACATCAGAGCACTGAATACTTTTCTACGCAAACCGACAAAAGTGCTAAATGTAGATTTCAAATGTCTGACAAACTCAATGTATACTAATGTTTCAGATATATATCTCTAAACAAGCAACCTCCTGAAACATCTAATAGACAAAAGGCTTGTTTTATCTGTTTCTATTCAAATAACACATTAAGTGTCCCAAATGAGCAGCATTCACTTGTGATTACACAATCCATTCTGCAAAACAGCTCCCTTAGTGGAAGATGAAAGTTCTAAAGAAGGTGGGCTGGAGGTGCTATGTTTGCACACCTCCATGATTTGAGAGGTCTCAGTCTCAATGCCTGACTCTGTCTCAATCGGGGTTGATCTCTTGTGGACTTCCAAGAGAGAGACTTTCCAGGAAGAAGGTGATGGTTCTGTCTTAGGTATGGAAAATGGCTGAAGTGTCTGTGTTGGATTCTGCTCCATTTGACCAAGGATGCGCAGCAGGGCTTCTTGCACCTTCTGGCTGATGGAGGAGTCCATCTCAGTAGATTCAGGCTTAGGTTGGTGGTTCCTGGTGAAATTAGAGAGCTGCTCTAAGACCTGTATCTGGCGATCCATCATGTCCAGCATGGTGCAGTGAAAGGCTTTTTGTTCTGCCAGCTGTTCTCCAAGCCGGTGGTTCAAAATGGTGAGCTGCTGTAGAATGAGACTGCTGGTGTCCTCTGAAGTTCCTGATGAGAAATGTAAAGAACACTTTTATGGGCTAGTTAATAAAGTTACTAATAAAGAGTTTTAAAAACTGAACCCTCGTCAACCAAGCTATGATCTTTCCTCCTGTGGAAATCATGTTATGATATTTACAGGAAAAAGTCACTGGCTTTTGAGATGACTACACCAAACCCCTAATGGTCCTATCAAACATCTGTAGAGCTTCACACGTCACTAGTGCCACTGCTCTCATGTGTTAGTTTAGAGTTGTCAATGTCAGTCTGTTGAATCAGACAGTAACCAGTAATCACCTGGGAAATCTTCTTGGCTGCAGTCAGTAGCCTCCCTTGTACTGTCTGTAATGTTGGGACTGCATAGAGATGGTGGTACATTCTTCACTGCATAGAGATATTCTCCTGATAAGCCATAAGGCATAAGTTCATCTGGTCCCACAGCCCAGCTCGGGGGCTCAGAGCTAGGCACATCTTCTAGATTCTCACCCTTGTCCACATCCGGTTCTAATTTAGAAGTCATGTTATCAGGCTCAGATTTAGGGACTAAATCTTCAAGCCATGAACCTAGAGGAGCAGAAAACAGGGTGATTACATATGTTGTATAGTGATCACAATTGAAATGGACTGAGCTTGTCTTGAGATCTTTTAGATTCAGGCTAATACCAGAGACTCGTATAACATAATAGACTGTGATAACATTCAAGTCAGTTGGAGTCTTGCTAACACTCGGAAAACATCCTCAAGATGAGTTCAAAAAATAAATTTATTATTTGTTAGAAGCGTGCAGATGTCCAGGAAAATGAAACTGTAAGGTTCTTTTCTTTCTTCAATGGAACACAAAATATGGTTTAAAGAATGTGCATGCTGTTTATATCCATAAAATGAGAGTGAATGGAGTGCAGACATCATCTCAGTCTAAAATAGCCAAACTGCTTAAACCATGGTAGCAGTCCATACCCCTCATGCATTATATTCCAAGTCTTTAGAAGCTGTTATTATTCTCTAAAAGGTTACTTGAAACCATTTTTAAAAGTCTGGCTTTCAAAGCCTTGGTATATAGTGCAAACGGACCTCTCTCAAGGTCCACGTTCCTGCACAGTTTAGCTCCAATGCTGATCAAACTCAACTGTCTGTAACTTTCTAGTAATCCTTAAGACATTAGGATTGTTTAGGTGTGTTTGATTAGGGTTGGAGTTCCTCCACATACTGGACAAGAACACTCTGCCTGACATCTTATTTTGTTTTCCATAGAAAATGAACTGCCACAGATTGTGAAGGACATGATGGACAGTAAAATAAAATGGAAAACCATTCATTTATGCAATGAGGCAATGACGATGGAGGAAAGGCAGCAGTACTGTCTGTGTGGTGACCCAGATCCAGTGTTCCTCCAATGCGATCATCTGCAAGGTCATCCTCCTCGTTTTCTGCCCTAGGTCTGCTCACAAGCATGTGATCCAGCATGTGAAAATATCGGAAAGACTCAATGGCAGAGAGGCGAGCGGCAGGATTTCTGTAGCTTGCCAGTTTGATCTTACGGTACTTGTGTTTAAGGCTTTTCCAGCGGTTACGGATTTGGGTGACGGTGAAGTGGATGCCACGCTTCGCAAGACTCAGCCGGAGGCGCCGGAAAAGGGACTCGTTACGCTGCCTCTTTTTGTCCAGCTCGTGGACCAGACCCATTCGCTCTATGAGTGCTAACATGGTAAATGTGTCCGGTTCAGTCCACCACTTGTTGGGCTTCTTCTCATTCAGGTTCATGATGTCCTCCCTCTATGTGCCTCCTAAACAAGCAACCCATTGGGTGCCGGACTTTGAAAAGAAAAGAAGTGAAAATGAGAAGTGTAACAATTCGTGCGTCTTCCTAGTGCCTCCTGTTAATGCAATTTTTGAAATATTACTTTTTAAGTAATAATTGCGTGAATACAACATTTAAATTTAAAGGTTATATTTAATAAAATGTTAATTTAATTACATTACATTGTAATTATGAGGGGATTTAAATGATTTTAATAATATTGGTATAACATAACTGTATATATAATAACCAAAAATGCATAATTGTAAAAACATACATGCACTTTATTAAGAAAATTGCCACCAGGTTACATTAGGTTAACTGCTGATGTATTTAGTCATTAGTACTGAGAAACTGTAAAAAGCTCTCATATTTGGCCAGTCGGGTACACATTTTGTATTACAAAATATATAATAAATATATAATAATTTTATATAATAAACTTATTGCATAAGATGTTTTATTCCAAACCTACGTTAAGGTTAATCTTTTAGGAATCTATAAATGCAAGACACTTCTTAGGATCGCTGTGAAATGACAACTTGTTTTTGAATCGCCTTGTAAAACCTTATTTCGTTGCCAACCTAATAATTTACACCTGTACTTTAAATAAAATAATGTACGAAACCAACACACATTAATGCAGTACATCTAGAAATGAACATAATTACTTGCAATTCACAATACACTCATTTTAAACCTTTGTATCGACCAACAATATAACAACACTATTATTCAAGACTGACCTGTTCAGTTGTAGGCCTTCTATACGTACTGTAATGAAACAAGGGTTCATCTGAAACGCCTCCACCTCGACGGAACTACAGTAAATTCGTTAAGTGACAGATCGCGTAAAATATTGTAATTACGCCCAATATGCGCCAGAATTTCTGTATAAGCGCATGTTAAGGTGCTGTTGACTGTTTGCACTTAACTGTTCTGTCCACACTTAAAACTTACATTGATACTGGATGTGAACGATGCAAACTGTTATCCAGACACCTAAAGCATCTGTTTACGTTGTATGGAGACTTTAGAAATAAAACAAACGGAAAGAATGGCAACTTGTGTGCGAGGAACTAGCATGGGCGTGGCTAAGTGGTCCAGACGTTGTTGGTTGTTGGGCAGGCACGGTGGGACAAATAAATATATTTTTTATTTAAACGCTTATTTGTATATTTTTGATCCAATAGATTATATTGTTTTATATTTAATGTTATTATTCAGGTGTAAATTATTGTTCATATCGCTTCCAAAGTGGTAAAGTTAACCGCATGGCACGTGATACATCTTACTTTTCTTAGCGCTCATCAGGATAGACCGCTCACTTGTTTGTGGTTTTTAATAAAAATCCTTACTGATTACTTCAATGAATTTAAGTTTGTAATCATACATCAATCTCTGGAATCATTTGGGTATATTTTAGTGCCCACGTTTCTGCAAAAAGACTAATTCATTCTGAGACCTGAATGTGATTCAGTGCAATATTCATATTCTGAGCCTTTATGTACTTAATGTGCTCGCTGGCATCCATTAGTTTGCCTCGCAATAGTGTTTCTGCTCCGGCTTCTGGTTGAATGACGTCACATGTTGACACTCATTATTGCCACCTGCTGTATTGGAGTAAGTCAGAATTCATATGAGAAAGCTAAGTTTGCTCTCTCTCGCTCTCTCTCTCTCTCTCTCTCTCTCTCTCTCTCTCACACACACACACACACACGCACACACGCACACATGCACCCACGGACGCACGCGCACACAAGTTTGTTTGACTATTAGCGAGGCATTTCCATAGACTTTATACACAGATTTAATATCAGGTTAATGATATTTTCTACGTTCGTTGTTGTGCTATTTCACTACGTTACTAAGGACATTTGGCCCTCACAATATAGCTAAACCTATTCACACACATGTTGTTAGGTACATATTTGCTTTTACAATACAATAAAAATGTGCATAATTACAGTTAACAAAAGAATTTGCTGTATTTAGACATTTATAAACTCTTCTCAATGCTTCAATGTTTACAGCAGTGCACTGGTGAACCACAGAGCATCGACTAAGAACACTTTCATCAACAGTCTTGCCTTTTAAAAATTAAAGAATTAAAAGCTGTTTTATCTTGTTGTGTTGATGTCTGGGGTGGTTTGACAATGTCCAAATAATCCACACAGAGGAGATAATTATGTTTGTTAACACAGAAAATACCAGTTACAACTGTTGTCCATGCTCTTTCTAAATGATGCCTGATAAATGTTTTTCACAATCAATTTAAAAGTTTAGCAGATGGTGCACACCATTACTTATATTTGTTGTATAATGCTGGACCGAAACACCTCTCGTTTTGTTTTTCTGGTTTTGCTCTTAAACAAGCATGTTTTTTGTCTATAATTCCAGAATAGTCTTATTTTATGTCAAATGTGATGTTTGTGTTTTCGCTAACCTGACTGAGCTTAAATTTAATGGCCATTTTTATATGTTTGCATGTGTGCTCTTTCACAATATCACATATCTATACTTTATCTATACTTATCTATATGTAGATAAGGCAAACGAGATAAGTCATGTACTGTACGATTTTCTTCATAGCAGTACTTTTATAGCATCAAAAGGTTCCTCATAGCAAAATTGGAGCATTACAGCTGTATGTACCTAACACGTACACTGGGTCAGAAATGTCATTTATCATGGACGAGAGAGTGTTGACCTTCACACTCTAAAGAGCCTCAGAATATCTACAGTGGAACCCATGTTTGAGTGTTTTGTAGTGTATATATGTGCTGTTGTATGTTGCATTAAAGTTTTGCTTTAAAACATTAATGAGTGCTAAACAGATAAGTCAACATTTACATAACCTTTTATATGTTTTCAGTGGCCCCAAGAGGTATTTGGACACACTTAAAAAATAATGAATATGTTAAAGAAAGGTCATTCGACCGAGACTGCACTGCTCTCGGTTGTTGAAGACCTTAGACTGGCTAAAGCTGACTCAAAATCATCAGTTATCATTCTGCTGGATTTGTCAGCCGCCTTTGATACTGTTAACCACCAGATCCTCCTGATGACGCTTAAATCACTGGGTGTTTCAGGTACAGCACTTCGGTGGTTCAGTTCTTACCTCTCTGACAGGTCGTTCAGGGTGTCCTGGAGAGGAGAGGTGTCCAACCTGCAAC
>JAZGTJ010014745.1:0-13893 GCA_036877575.1 Botia almorhae
ATTGAATATGCCCACAACACTCTCCCAGTGGCTTCCACAGGTATGTCACCATTTGAATGTTCTGTTGGCTATTCACCTCCCTTGTTTCCCTCTCAGGAACCCGGTGCTGCGGTACTGTCTGCCCTAGCCTTTGTCCGGAGATGTCGCCATGTCTGGAGAATGGCTAGGAAGGCCTTGGCCCAGGCCTCCAGGTGGACCAAAGCGGCAGCCGATCGCCACCGGACTCCGCCTCCCCGCTATGTCTGTGGTCAAAGGGTATGGCTTTCGACCAAGGATCTGCCTCTCAAGGCGGTCTCTCGCAAGTTATCGCCTAGATTCATTGGTCCATATCAGATCACCAAGGTCCTCAATCCGTTGGCAGTACGGCTCAAGTTACCTCCCTCTCTTGATCAGGTACACCCTGTTTTTCATGTTTCCAGGATTAAACAGGTCTTCAGGTCCTCCCTTAATGCAAACATGTCATCCCCTGCCCCGCCCCGTCCTTGCCTAGTGGATGACTCTCCTGTCTATTCGGTTAGGAGATTGCTAGATGTGCGACGACGAGGCAGGGGTTTCCAGTACCTGGTGGACCGGGAGGGTTATGGTCCAGAGGAGCGAAGCTGTTTCCCGGCTTGGGATATTCTGGATCGGTCGCTGATCAGGGACTTCCACGGAAGGCCAGGTAGACCCCCTCCTTGAGCCGCCTGGGGGCGTCCCTTGGGGAGGGGGGTACTGTCACGATCTCTGTCTGGTCTGTCTAGATTTTGCGTGTGTGTGTGTGTTCGGGTGCACTGTGGTCCCGAAGCACGTTTATTTTTTGACAGCTCGCCATGTGCTTCGCGGTCATTGCGGCATCACCCCGCCCCTCTTGTTATCCCTGTTAACTAATTTTCCCTGCCAGGTCCTAATTTTTCCCCCTTTATTTTATCCTTGTGTTCTCTGTCCTGCGTCAGTCCGTTATTCCAGATACGGAAGCGCTGACGTTCGGATCTAAATATCTGCGAGTCTAGTTGTCTTGCCTTACCTTGCTTCGTTTATTTTTTTCCCCCAGGAGTGCCAGTCTATCGTCCCTGTCATTTGTCTCTGTGTCTCTGTCTATTTTGTTCGCTAGGAATCCCCGCTGAACTCGTGCCTGGCTCTGCTCTGTGCGGACTCACTCTTCTTCACGGCAGCCCTTCCCGCTCTCACCCGGCTCGCATGCGCCCCCTCCTGAACTCAGCGGCCGCTCTTCTTCGCCGACCCACCGCCTCGCTTGCACGTGGGCTGCACCGTAGCTCGCTGACTATTGGCTGGCTGTTATCACTGCTCTGCAGACATATCGTCTGAATATTGTGTATATTTCAAATAAACTCTGTACTTTGGTTTTTCACCTGCAATTGGGTCTTTGTCTCATTCCTGACAATTTAAGGGTAATTAGGAAATGTTTTTAACTGACACAAGGGAGGTAACACTTCTGCTAATAAGAAAGTCAGCCACAGCTATTGGCTGATGTGATAAACTCCAAACACCAGCTGATGTACTGGTCCACCATGAACTGTTTAGTTTTTTTTTTTTTTGAGAGTGCTGGTGTGTAGGTTTTATCAATCAAAATCAGCTACAGAACAATCTAGTGTATATACAGTGGGTACAGTGTTTTGAACCTGGGTATGTGTCTGTTTTATCATGTGAATCAAACGGATGAAATGAGCAGGCTGAGAAACATTTTATCCGGCGCTTGTAACTACTACATTTACATTTACATTTAGGCATTTGGCAGACGCTTTTATCCAAAGCGACTTACATTGCATTATACTACACATTGATCACTATACACTGAGTATGTGCAATCCCTGGGATCAAACCCATGACCTTGGAATTGTTAACACCGTGCTCTAACCACTGAGCTAAAGGAAAGCTACTACACATTAATTGATTTCAGTTAAAATATCAGTATCTTTCAGCATTTGTGTCACTTGGATTATCACATTTCATAGTCAGAGAGAGTCTATTAATATCCTTCACACTAAGAGGGTGCTATCACCCGAACATCTTCACTCACTCCATGACTCAGTGGTAATGATCTCTGTAGCCTCCAGCGGATGAGTTCTCCTAGAAAGAAGCAATTTTTGAGTCTAAACATCGCTGTTTTGATGAGATCTAAAGCAATGAGTTCTGGTCAAGTCTACCAGCAAAGGAGCTCAGGGCTTCAGATAACAGAGGAAAAATTATTCCTCCACGTGTCGCTCTGAGAATTTTTTTTTCTTTTGAGCATGAGGAATGAGGAAACTCGGTCCAGTTTGTATAACCACAACCTTGTGATAAAGAAACCAAATATCATCTCATCTGTAAATGTTAGAAAAAAAAATCTTTTGAGACAAGGCCTGGCAATAAGTGCACTTTGCAGTATGTGCAACATTGAGCCCTGGTAAGAAATCAGGTTTAAAACCAGCTTGCAACATGTCCTGGTTACACTGCCTCTCTCTCACTATCCATTCCTCATACATTCCTCAAAACAAAACAAATAGTTTGTGTACATGTCTCAAGTCTTACCTAGGACACTGGCATCTCAACCAATCGTTTGCCTTCCTTAAGGGTGATAAACCTTTCCCACTGAGGGAAGGGACTTTAGGAAGCATGACTGGCAGGTCCTCCACCGGAACTGCTACAGGCCCACATGAACTGCAATGAACTATGGGAATGGGCGTGCCCCAGTAACGCTGCCTTGAGATTAGCCAATCACGCAGCTTTGCACTAGTGAGATATCCACCAACTTTCCTCTCCTGGGCTTTCTGGGTAACAGAGTTAAAAGCTTCTTCTCGGCTTTGACCTGTGAGCTATAGCAGAGTAGTTCACAGGAGAGTTGATCTGAGGTTAATATGTTCAGTGCATGATTTGTGTGTGGAGCAGTGATGGTGTTTACCTCAGAGGAGTTTATTAAAGTCTGAGTTCCATTTTCGTGCGTCTTCAGAACACAGTTCCAGCTCAGACCCAGAGACTGAGCCAGTTTTGCATCCTCATCACTGCTATCTGGGATACCTGTTAAAAAAATAAAATATAATCATAATAGTAAGGGGAGGTGGACAATGCTTGCATGTACTTCAGCTTTGCCAATGGCCAATGGTCACTGGAGCAGCCTTTTGTTAAGGGGGGATAGCGTTACTAGCTCCACACTAAATCTGGGTGTCTTTCATTCCCCAAGGTCCTGTAGTCAGCTGGATCCAAACTCTGAGATCAGATGGTGGGGGACTGTATGGAACGACCCCTGAGACAGATCATCAGGAATCGATAGACTTCCCTAGTAAACCTACCGTTATATTCATGCCTACTTTTAGCTTAGGTAGTTTCTATATTTTGTTCCCTGCTTAGTCACAGCAGTGTGTTGTTATGGCTGCAATTAGTAACATTATGCCTTATCGTTTCTGTTGGCACGATTTCCCAGTGCCCGACATGCTATCAAATATAATTGGAACCATCAGTTTTTCATCAATAAATAACTTTAAATCATTATAATCAACTGTTCGTATCCAAGACAGTTACAAATTGCAGCTTTAACATGCCAGAGGAGAACTGGCCCTCCTGGTCGAGCCTGGCTTCTCCCAAGGTTTTTCTCCATCTATACATCATTGGAGTTTTGGTTCCTTGCCACTGACGTTTTGATTGCTGATGTCTAACTTAGCTTAGGGTTTTAAATTGTAAACTTTTCATATTTTTATTGTATATATTTTATGTATGTATGTATGTATGTATTCTACTTTTCATGTTGTGTGTAGTTCATGGTACTATTGCAAATCCCTTATACCCCTGTCCCATAAGATGTTATCTTTTATATGCCATTTCTATGTAAGCTTTGTTGCTCCTTGTCCTAAGTGTCTGTTCCTGGTTGGAATTATAAATGTGGACTTGTGGAACATGTTTCAACAAACAGCACCACAAAATACAAACAAAACTTATAAAACTTGCCATCAATTTTTTAGGAAAAAAAAGGTTTTTAAATAGGCCTATCATGGATTTGTTAACCATAAATATCATACAGTGTTCCTGCCATAATATCATTGGCATACCTACACTAATTCAGGGTTAGTCAAATAAAAAGGTCATGTCACATAAATGGTCCATGCTGCTGTTTTTAACAGGCATACACATACTGTAATGACATACATACAGGATGTACTTGGCAAAAGATTCACAGACAAATGCACAGGTGTGCTCTGATTAAAAATACTTAAAACGCATGCAAATGCATTGAGGAGAGAGGGGCTCACCAATTACAGTGTCCAGATGTCCTTCAAACTCATTTTTGGCAGATATAACCACTGGAACCTCATGGCCAGTGAACAGGTTGAGGGCAGTCACATTAGTCAGGCTGTCTGTACATGCAGAGGTCAAAAGTCAATTAACCAGAACTAACACTGATAACTAGTTAAGAACTAAATTAGTTTTGAAAAGTTAAATTTTATGTTTTTGTACTTCTTAAACTGTGAATTTCTCACAGAATTGTAACGGTTAATACTTTATGATTCCCATTGTACTTGTACTTGCTATAGAACAGGACAGAAATCTGTCCTGTTCTATAGCCTTTAGGATTTTCAGTTATAACATGAACAACTTAAAATGAGATGCACAAGAGGGTGAAAATTCAAAACACAGTATATAATCACATTCTATGCAATCAATTATTCTTTACATTGCTAAGAAAGTACCTTTCATTAGTAAATAGGTCACTGCCTATGGAAGTGCTCTATAGGTGATGCTGGAGTTTCTACCAATATTTAGTTTCTAATTTCTTGTTCACAAACACCTCTGCCTGCAGGAATGTGTCTGTGTGTGTTGTCGTCACCTGTGCCAGGTCTCAGAGCGCTGAGCAGAGTTGGTTTGAGAGGACTGGAGCCATGCAGAAGCCGGTGGGAGGGCAGGACAGAGATGTAGGCAGCTCCAAACACAGCCTCTGGAGAACACGTGTATGCAGATAACACCTCCCCTGTGTCCTGCCCATCCAACTGAGAAAGAGAGAGAGGTAAATAAGTCAATTAGAGGCTAAATTCTGGAATGCTCAAAATGAAATGAATATACTAAGTACAGAATATAAAAAGTG
This sequence comes from Botia almorhae, assembly GCA_036877575.1. Lineage (NCBI taxonomy): Eukaryota > Metazoa > Chordata > Actinopteri > Cypriniformes > Botiidae > Botia > Botia almorhae. The sequence goes on from JAZGTJ010014745.1 coordinate 5,051, forward strand.
AGCCAACATCAAACAAATATCCGTCCATAACCAGAGACAAAGCAGTAAGCACATACAGTGTAGCCTGATGAAATACATTCACAACAATTAACAATAAATATATATAAACAGAGTTGTGGAGCTGATAAAAGTATGCGGTACCTTTAATGTGTGGTTGAAAAAGCACCCTGAACAGTCTCCAATCCAATTAGCCTGCATGCCTTTAACTCCATACCATTCTGGGAGATCAGTCAAAGCATCCAGCAGAGGCTGTAAAGCAGGATTCTTTATTAATGATTAAAATATGAATTCAGTACGGGATAATTTATTGTTAGCCGGTCATTACCACAAAATAAAACCAACAGGGGTTTTACACCAGTTATTATTCTATACATTACATGTTTAAGTAGCAATAATAAACTAGCCCAGATAATATTACTAATCTGAGGATGTGCAGTAAATATTGATGAATATTGAACTGCTGAATGGCAATACAGTGTCTTGGAATAGATTTAGCAGGATATGTCAGTTTGACACAATTTGTCTGCACAGTTTCATCACATATATGGAATTTCTTAATCTCCCCATGCTGATGTCATATGGCCACAGCCTTTTGCAGGAAATGCCTATAAAATAAGTGGCAACCTTCACGTTATGACTGGAGTTTCTCTAAACCCGTTTTCTTCACTAAAGTAACATTGAATCCCTCAAGACCTCAACACACGCATTTAGGCTGAGAAAAGAAAGGGTAAGAAAGGAAATTCGGATAGAATTGAGAAAGTTATGTTAACAACAAAGCTTATTTAATATGAAGAAATAGTCATTAACAAAAAAGTCATTAACTAACAGGGTGACTGAGCAGTGTTAACAACATGGTTTAGTGTTGTTTATTTGAACGCTCTGTGTTTTTAGCACCTGAATCATAAATTATACAAGTAGGGCTGTGCAATTAATCATAATTGATTTTCAATTTTAATTATGGCTTCCAATGATTACGTTTTTTGTTATAAATCAAATTTTTGACATTCGTTTTATTTGTTTTCCAGTTGAATCCATTTTTTAAAAGACTTTAAGCAAAACTATAAGCATAGATACAGCAACTCGTAAATTTTACACTAAAGATATCTATGTAATTTCTGCTCTGGTTTCCCATAGCCTGTAAGAAAAGATTTCATTAGCCAAACAGACCTGGCAACACTTGGCAGCGTGTCTGTAAACGCGCTTAGATCAGACTGGGACACTTTCAGGTGTAAGTATTCCTCAGAATAGCAAATTAAAGGTTTTACTTCTCTATTTATAATCCATGTTTTTAAATAAGACGTGGTTTATTAGCGCTATAGAGAACATTTTTGAAACCATATATAGTCTCTATGGCAATGCACAAATTTGTTAAACACAGTGGAAAAAATGTTTGGAGAACAGTAACAGGATCTGCTGTAGTGCATGCACAACTATTTGTATACTTGATTGACTACATTCTCATGGCTGAGCATGTGACTGTATTAATGAACTTTTTTTTTCAGAAGAAAATGTGAGTGATTGCTTACCAGGCTATATGGTTATGAAGGATTTTACAAGGGCTTTTACCCTGTTGCTATGCACCTACTTACTGATCCAAGTTTAGTAACAATTTCAATTTTTACCTCTTTTTTGGTCTCTAGATATGACTTGGGTCTCTCTTTATTCTATTATTTATTTCTGTTAGGCAAAAATTATAAGCATGATCATAAAGAAAGATAACAGCACATCTCTCATCTACAAGCTGTCTGATCTGAGGTAAGTGTAAGACTGCATAAGACAAATGGCACAAGGAAAATTAACACTTAGGGTTAACAGGCATTCACGCTGTGGACAATAAAGATAATGACTAAACTATAAAGTAAAAAAATATCATTCACACTAAATGTAAGAAAATGGCACAGTCCACACCAAAACTATAACGATAAAAGATATAAAGAACAATATCATTAGGATCACTTTTATTAGCTGATGAATGATTAAACATTCACAGACAATCAAATCCATTTTAAGTTGTAAACCCTTTAATTTCAAGTTTAAAGGGTTTACATATTTACTATTTAGTTGCCAATGTCACTAGGTAGACTGAATAGTAATACTAGTAATACACATGCCTAATGTCACGGTTTTCATAGATTAACATTTTGGTAATTTACACAAAGATGATAACAGTATCATAAACTTAAAAACCTGTTTTCAAAAGTTTGTTAGTTCAGGCCATAAAAATGCTATTGTCCTATAAATGAACAGTCAAAACACAAAGTTTTTAGTTGTGTACGCCCCCTCTTAACCAGAATGAAGGAATGCCACCTTCAGCTCTTAAAGGTGTAACTGAACTCCTGATGATCCCACCAATCTGTTGATGACATCATTGTTCAATGGGTTCTACAACGCAAACCAACTTGGTCTACAAGGAACCTGGGGTTAGTGTCTGAATATCAGTTAAGCTTTACTACCCATATCTCAGCAACAGCTCTGCCATGCTGGAACTGCAATATGTTACTAATCCTACTTGGCATTGTATAATTCTTTTGTTGACTTACAAATTGCTTCTGATGTTCCAAAATGAACAAACGTAAAAGTAAATAATACATACACAAGTATGTCATAAGACTAATCCTCTTACAATAGACTGAACTGTTTATAACAATACTTTTAGTAGTGTTAATTTTATCTATTAACCTTTTTCATCATAGTTTCATTCATAGTAGAGTAAAATGAGTATGAGTAAAATGAGTAAAAGTAAAAACAATTGATGAAAGCACCTTGACTAAAGCACGAGCAAATAGCATTTGAGTGCTGGAGTGAAGGAACACACCATTGTTTGAATGTATTGAATGAATGTAACTCTTTATTGAATTAGCGTTATGAGTCTGAGATATTTTGTTTATGCTGTAGCAAAACCATGGTTAGTTTGTGTCGACCTTAAGTAATTACAAACCTCTTTTAAATAAGGCACAGGTATGAGGTACACACATGGTTTTTGTTCATAGAAGTGAAGGACCAGTTTACATACTAAAATGTAATACTAAAGGATTTGATCAAACCTCTAACCCCAGACATGAGCAACAGAAATATCAATGCTTGCCTTACTAAACACCACTAATAAATGTTTCCAAACAGGTTTCACCAGATGATACAGATTTTTGTGTGATAGTTGTGTGAAAATGTAAATAAAGAGCTTAAGCGTTTTTAGATAAACTATAGATCTAATGACGTCTGATGAGAAGTAACTGATTCAGAGGTGGTACTTCCATTCAGCAGAATCTGGCTTTGCAGCGCAGTACAATTTGAGTTAAGCACCAGACTGCTTCACACCTGAATGTGAGGATGGGGCTCTGTTTAAGAGTAGATGCAGCAATGGGTGACAGAGAATCTGCCTGGAAGGTTAACTGAAGGTTATGACCAAAATTTCAACTTCAAAGTGTGACAATTTCAATATTCTACCAAAACAAAAGGTGGAAATACTTTAATATTTTTTATAACGTTAAATATATTGTTATATTTATTATAATAAATATTTTCATGTTTTTAATGACGGAACTGGTTACAGCATTTTAAAAACTGTTTTAATGAATCATACAGAATCACTGTGCGAATCCAATTCACAGTTAGTTTGCGGGGTGTATGATGTCATTTTGAGGCATTTTGGGATCCTATTGGCTAATAAACCATATAACTGAGCAGCATTTTATAATACATTTTAATATTATTGAATGTGTAATTCAATAATACACAAAATGTTAATTAAATTGTACAGTCAACATTCAGTTAAAACAAATGATAACTAATACCGATAAGATTCTGCCATGAATATACAACAAACTACAACTGAATGACACTGGGTGTTCATATACCTTTATATCATAAACATGATCACTATGAGCCTTCAAGTCTTCAATTCATATAGATCTTGTGCAGTCAAATTAACTTTAGCAGGACACCTTTGTAGTGTCTGAGACAGATCAGACACACAACAACTGGTTGTTTCATTATTTTAACCACCAATACCTCACTCCACAAACCAACTATACTCGTGGGGTGTCTGTAAAACTACCCCCAAACTGCAATTAACACCCAGATGCAGAACCCGGTGACCATAGCAACATATAGATAAAACTGTTTTCCAACCCAAAGGAATGTAGAGATTAACTCTCACTTGATTTCCTTTGAGAACACACAAAGAAACCAGTTTTACTTGACCATATTTACTTAAGAATGCATTATAGAAATTTATAAACACATGTATTCAATATTCCCCATTAGTGTTGTCACGATACGGGAATTTCTAACTTCAATACCCTTTGAAAAATATCGATATTCTATACCATTTTGGATAGCACAGGGAAAAAACTGCCACAACTTTAAGGGTGTAAAATTTTAGTTTATTCTTTAATTTAAAGATAAATATATCACAAGTCTAGAACATGATAATGAGGTATATTTTACATGAACAAAAACATCTAGAGGTAGTGCACTTGTTTTAAAGGCTCTTAAGTTAATGGTAATAGATATTTGTTAACATTAACGCATGAATTAACAATTAACAAATCTTTCTAAAACATGTATTGTTCAACATGTATTAATCATAGTTAAATGTTACTTTCAACATTTACTAATACATTTACTAATTAAATTCCAAAGTTCTATCTGTTAATATTTTTAATTTGAACAAGAGCTAATATGAGCCATTGTGTTTTTATTAAATAATGTTATCAAAGTATAATACTGTAACAAATGTATTGCTTATTGTTCATTAATGTTGGTTAATACATTAACATTTATATAATGAACAGATTTAAGTTTTGGATTCACATGTATTCATTGATCAGCGCACATAAATAGAGCACTATAGTAAACAAGGATGAGCAAAGGTGCATCACATTGAAAACAAACCTCACTGGAACGACATGTGGAAACTCATATCAATAACGGGCCATCTTGGTTCATATTTCAGTAATGTTAAAATGAGAGCAGTTACCAACCTCTCGATATTCTTTATATAGGTCCAGGTGTCTGTCTTTCAGGTGCTTTGCTAAATTAGTGGTGTTAGCACTGTTTTGTAACAACGCTCGCATATTAGCATGCTTGTGTCTTTTGCCTTTCCGTGTTCATTTGCTTAAAATCTAAAATAGTTGCACACAGCACTTCTACTTCTGAGGAGCGTCTCGCTGCAGCCTGCGGTGGACGTCCAACCCCGCCCACATCCAAGTGTGATTCCAGATGCCACGCCCACATTCAAACACGTCACACATCCAACCCTGCCCATCCCTGCCCACATCTAAGCCTCGCCTATATCCAACTACGTCACATTCAAACAGGAAGAAGCGTCGAGAAGACACGTGGAACAAGTTGTAATCGCCAGAAAGAAGAGGAAGAAGTTGTTTGCCGTGTTTATCGGTCACTCAGAGGACGAAGAAGTTGTTTGCCATGTCTCTAAGTAAATAAATCTTTGGTTCGTAGCCCGGTGTAATTCCAAAAGTAACGTTATTTACATATAGGCCATTTGTCTTTAACGTTTTATGTTTGTATATATACTATATGCACATTTAAAATGAACGTTTTAGAGCCACTTTGTTGATCAGGATCACATGTACCTGTGTTTAGTATCTATGAGCTGCATTTTTCATATCCTAAACATTGGTGTCCATAACATTTTGATAACTGTGGTTGATATTAATGTTATGGAACTTCAATACAAATTTCATATGTAAAACAGCATGTTGGAAGATAAAGAGAGTTAACTTTCTCTCCGAGAGGACAACCTGTGCTTGGACCACACAACTCTTCACAAGTTAAAAGTCCAGTGTCCAAGGACACAAATGCTTTTTTCTGCCCTTTTGCCTCTGTTGCTTTTTTTGGTCTTTTGTACCTTCTCTGTCTTCGGCTTTCCACTGGCCCCTTCTACAGTTCTTTAAGGACTCTCAACCGGATAAGAATGCTGAACTAGAAGTTCTCAGCAGACCTCTAAGCTTGTGCCAGGCTGCGGCCTAGTCTTTCTGTTCATCAAAAACCTCTGCATCAAATTGGTTTTCTCTCTCATCAATACCACATCCAGCAAAGATTAACTGGAGTCCAAACTAATTGCATCAGGACACTGTCTTTTAATAGGCAAGACATGCAGGTACCATACTTGGTCTTGGTAATTGCAGTATTAACTATCATTAACGTTAGTGTTGGAAATAAGAAACTGATGGTTCGTTTAGGCTGTTAATCTGCTGAATTTCCAATAATCTTATACTCTAATCTTTACCCTTCTTTAACCTTATTTATAGCTAAACTGTATGTGTATTGCGTGTTTGTGTATGATGGAATTAGTATGTGTTTAGTGTAGTTAATAAAGTCTGTATCACACATGATGTTGTGGTGGTTCATGTTCATAATCTTGAGTCCCTAATCCTTCTGATCTTTGCTACATGCTCTATAAGAGTGTTAAATCAATATATTACATTAATTAAGATTTTCCCAAATCATCGATTGATTTTAATCAATTATTAATATTTCCCATTTTTAACAATATTTGTTTCCCCTTTACAGGGAATGGTGGAGAATAGATCCATTAACTGAGTGATTAATTGAGTGAAATAAGTTAATAAATAATGACATCTTCGGTGGAGAATGTTTTTTTTTTGTGAACAAAACTCAATATTAATCCCTCTACATTTATTACACTTTAGTTATTATATGGATTATGTTTTTTCCAAAGTATAATTAACAATGCCTGAACTATCAAAAGCTCCCTGGTAGCAGATGTTGTATAACAGTATATTGCAGTATTATGCTATATCTAATATCACATAACTGGTCTAAACAACTCAAATGGAGTTTTACTTACTAAAGAGCAATACCTAGTCACAAAATGCTCTAATAAAGCATAACTAGAAAAATTTATACTGACAACTTAAATTTTCCTTGACCTAAATAATTGTATTCATTTTTATATCTTCATATCTAAGTGTTCATGACCTTAAAACCCCTGTTCCTAAAGGCCATGCCACAACTCTTGTTTCCGGGCTCATACTGCTGTGGGTCAGAGGGGTTTTGTACCTTGGCATAGTTGGTGGTTTTTATGAACCACTGCTTAAGGAGCTTCTGTTCCACGCGGGCTCCAGATCTCCACGAACAGCCACACTCATCCACCTGCTCATCTGCAAGAACTGTCTGATCCACCGGGTCCCAGTTCACGAGCGCCTGATAGCAAGACAAATTAAATATTGAATATTGATAGAACAAATATTGCTGATTAAATTATTTTAACCACTGCAATGACTTTTAACCAGTTGGTGTTGGTGTCAGTTGGTAATTTTAAATGAATGTATGGAAATCCAATTTACCTTAGGTTTACACAGGTTCGCATAAGTCACCACAATTTTAGTTTATTATTTTAATTATGTCCATTCCAGAAGGTCTATTTGTTCACTTGAATAGCTCTTGCTGTTTCTTAAGCTCATGCCTGCTTATAGGGTTTTACAAGACTTCCTGATCTCAAAAAGTTCCTTTTTCTTCCCAAGTATCAAACAACTTGGATACATTTAAAAGGACTCTTTTACATGCTGTTTTAAGTGACATACTTCCTTCGGCCAGTTGGTGGCGCTATGACTGTGACTCACAATAGCCACCTCCATGTCATCAGGTGTTAGGACCAAACATACAGTTTAAATTTGAATGAAGTTACTCAATTCACACAGCAGATATAGGCAAAAATCTCATAATGGCTATTAATTTATTGCACCTCCATGGCAACACCGCTGGAGACATTGAAAAATCCCTTCAGAATTTAGCATATTCAATGCCTTGGCATAATGTGCAGCAAATTTGGTGACAATCCAATAAATCTTCTGGGAGGAGTATTTAAAAATTCAGAGCCTGAAACTGACAAAAACCCGACATACAATCCAAAGTGGCTGACTTCCTGTTTAATGGAGCTAATGAAAGTAATTTTGAAAGTTGTCCAGCTTGATGAGAACACCACATGTATCAACACTTTTTATGTAGGCAAAACTAACCCCATTACTTTACCACGCCCAGGTCTAAGCTTTTGCCCACGCCTAACAGCTTAACCAAATTTAATGGCATTAAATGTGTACCAAATTTAATGCCATTTCAGGCATGTTATGTGCCTTAAATACACCTGAATGCAGTTTTAAAGTTTGACATGTTGCCATGGAAACAATATTTAAGATATCACAAATCCTTTTAGAACTTTATATCAGCCGGGTTTCTACATTATTCTGACCAAGCTGGAAGTGACTTGGCTAAATGTAGATTGACAATTTTAAAGTTTTAAGTGAGACTTTTTGCCAGTTGGTGGCACTATGACCATCACTCACAATATCATTAATTTTATCAGCCTTTTACTTCTCCTTTCGGCTGTTCCCTTTTAGGGGTCGCCACAGCGAATCATCTGTCTCCACCTAACCCTATTATCTACATCCTCTTCACTTACACACACTAACTTCATGTCCTCGTTATCACATCCATATACCTCCTCTTTGGTCTTCCTGCCTGGTAGCTTCATTTCTAACATCCTCTTACCAATATATTTACTATCCCTTCTCTGTACATGTCCAAACCACCTTAATCTGGCTTCCCTGACTTTTTCCCCAAAACATCTAACATGAGCCGTCCCCCTGATGAACTTGTTTCTAATCTTGTCCAACCTCGTCTCTCCCAAAGAAAACCTCAACATCTTCAGTTCTGCTACTTCCACCTCTGCCACCTGTCTCTTCCTCAGCGCCACTGTCTCTAAACCATACATTATAGCTGGTCTCACCACTGTCTTGTACACCTTCCCCTTAATTCTAGCTGATATTCTCCTGTCACACATCACTCCTGACACGTTTCTC
>JAZGTJ010014746.1:0-13893 GCA_036877575.1 Botia almorhae
GATCGGAGCATCCCTAGTAGTTACAAAGTAAAATCTTACTTTGACGCTCTCTGCCAGCCTTTTGGACATGTCAGAAGACAGCTGATAGCGGATCATGGGGCATTTCTTCAGTGACAGCAGCACTGATGTCAAACCCTGTGTGACGCGGGGCAGGATACTGGGCTCCCAACTGCGACCCTATAATCACATACAGGGATATTCCCTTTGAGCTTATAACAAACACAGTCATGCTCAGACTCCAGATAGCCTTGAATAAAATCCAGCAATCTTGAATAAACTCCAAGCAGCACCATTATTGTTTTGGGTCAATTAAGCTATTTAATATCATTGTCACCACCAGCTTTTAGTTGTTGGTCATAACATCATATCTTAAACTGCTGAACAATAAGCTCTGTTGCTTTGTTTTAGCATTACACATTAGTTTAGCACTACACAACAATCCAGTTCACTTGAAAAGGTTTCGTGCCCCTAACAGCAGACACAAATGTTCTCTTACCCTGGACACTCCATGTAGGTTAAGTGAGAAAACGTGAGGATTGACAGCAATGAAATCCCCATAAAACTCCTACAGTGACATGAAAATGACATAATAAGCAAAACAAATGACACATGTATAGTCTTATGTTCGGTCCATTATGAAGAATGCACTTCACCTGCACTTCCGCAACAACTTCCTGTTCATCGGCCTCGGCCAGTGCTTTAATTTCACTCTTACTGATCACGTTACTGAAATCTGCACAGAAAAATCATCCATTTAGTTCCTGGTGTCATTTCACAGTGTGATAAAAGTGCAATGTGTCTGCTGATCTACTGCCACTCACAGATGAAATAGACACTGTACTTGGGTCGACGAAGCTCTTGAATCAGATGCTGTACATTCTCCTGTAAACACAGAGGAGCACGTATGACGCACTGCAGTAGCCACATGCGGACTAATTCATATTTCACGACTATAATAGAAGAGCATTATAAAAAACGGAGACCTTGGTCGGCCGGAGAAAGCAGATAGCCTTTAGGTGCTTCATGTTGTCACGATTTTGAGAGTCGATGCGCTCAAAAAGGTAGACTTCCTTTTGCAGTATCTCAGACTGTGTGTACACCACACTCACTATACTGGTCTATAATAATAAACATATGCGGGTTTATATAACATGAATCAAGAAAACTAAATAGCAATGTTTGTAAAAATCAAGGCAAAACACAGCTTTGCAAGCACTTACTATACAGTCACTGCTGGCAGAACACAGCCAAGTCATATTTACTTGCGAAACGCTTTTAAATACATATATTGCTTCAATGCATCGTTACAGAAAATCGTGTATATTTAAAACCCTCAGCGAGTAACTGCATTTTCTTACCGTCTCCTTATCCATAAGCAGGACCTTCATACCTGGTCCGCTGCTCTCTATCATTTTGGAAATATACTGCTTGACAGCCAAAGTCACGTTCATTTTGTCGTTGTCTAAATTTTCAACAGGAACGGGTAACACGATCCAATCGTTTCACACTTGCTTAATGAATAATAAACAGCTATGTTCAGTAAACTCCAGCGCATAAGATATTGTTGACAATGAGAGACAACCGTCTGTGCCTAATACTTCCGGTGTACGAGGCTGTTTAATCCATGCCTGATCAGGGATCTGCTGTAGTTTAAGAGATCTGCTAGTCTGACCGGTTCAATGGACTCGTTCAGCTGATCTGACAACAGTTCTTAAATACACAAAAGCGTATCCCATAATTCAAGACAGCAACGTATACTAGAGTGAATAAAGCGCCATATTGGTAAGGTCGAGTAATATTAGTTTAGTCTCGAAATGATTCTTTTTATTCCGTCTGTACTAAAATACTAAAATAGTAATAGTATTATTTATTATTTTACGTGTTGCTAATTTTATTTTGAAACATTATTACTTATCAGTAATGATTTAATGCAACTCTTATTAGTCATTAAAATGAATACTGTGGAAAAATGCATTTTCCCATTGTAGAACCTCGTCAATGTTCCCGCTTTTCCTGTGGCTGTCATAAAGGTGGATCTCCAAACTTACTAGACAAAATATCAACATGTTCCCATGTTGCATCAAGGGGGTTTTGAGTTGATATTTAATGCATTATAGCAAGTTTGAAATGTATCAGCTGAATATGCCAAGGGCTGTTTGTACTTTGTTGGCAATTACAATGACTTTGACAAAGGCATTCAAAATACTAACAATGTATTTAAAAGAGAAGTGAAAAAGTGTTTTCAAAAGTGAAGCACCTGTTTACCTGTTTTCAACAGGTAATCACAACTACACATCATCTGTTCTTTAATCACTAATTCGATTTCATAAAATCTTGGAAGTTTTCGTTGGAAAAAATGCAAGATGGCAAAGTAGTGTTGAAAGAGTGCCTGCATTGCATTCCTCTTTAGGCATGTGGTATTAAAAACAGAACCGGAAGAGACGCTGGCCGTGTCAGTTCTCTTCATTGTAACCCACAAGCTTTGCACTCACATCCCACAGTCTCAGGGCAGCGAGATCATCTTTACCTTCAGGAGCTGGTTCCTTCAGCTTACAATCACTGTAAACAGACATAGACTCAATATTCTCTGTTGTGAATGAGCATAAACATATCAGAAACAGTAGGACATTTTTGAGTGCTTTTTTAAATGCAGCAGGTCACCTGAAGTAGCAGCCACTGTAAGACTCCAGTCCCTCCATGACCGCACAGTAGATGGAGGTCTGAGCACCTTGCTTTGGGGTTTTCATAAGCAGAAAGGCAGGAAGAAACAACAGGGCACTGAGCAGAGGGTGTCGTGTCTGCACGAATCGCCCCAGTTCAGTGCGAATTACCCCAGGATGCAGGGCGAACACTGTTACACCAGACCCTGATTTGAAAGCGAGATGTTGTAACAACACACAAGATTATAAAAAATGACAAAAGATTACATTATTTAGAAGATTATAGTATAATGCAGCTTCTAAAAGCATCTTCCAGAAAATGACTGATGTTCTGGTGATGTAAGCACAAACCTTGAACCCTTCGTGCTAACTCTCGGGTAAACAGCAGGTTAGCGAGTTTGCTCTGCCTGTAACTGACCAGGGAATCATATGGTGCTTTGTTGAAATTAAGGTCATCGAAGTGGATCTTACCTGTAAGAAAAGTAACTGTACTTAAGTAGTAAATTTCAACATTTAAACAATAAGGTGAGGCTTGTGAGACTGTAAGAGGCTGTGCTGTGAATATACAATTCACAATATTGAATATTGTGATATGGAATATTGACGACTGTTACATCTTACAACAGTGTCACATAAACCTGTGAAATAATGTTTACATATTCATATACATATACTTACATTTACTAAACAATTATTACAACAATCAAAAATGCCTAAAATGAAATATATGCATAAGCATGAATACTTTCGTACATATTTTGTGAAAATTGTATATATTGCACGTACAACATAAATTTTAGGTACAGCTTTTGGCACTTAGTAAAAGATGTGGAGTATAGCTGCAGGAAGTGATGTCATCCTTACCTCCTTTGTGAGCAATGCTGGACACATTAACAATTCGACTAGGAGAAGAGTTCTTCAGCACGTTCAATAGCAGAACAGTCAGAAGAAAATGGCCCAAATGATTAACAGCAAACTGAGTTTCATAGCCATCCTCTGTAAGACTTTTAGGGCACATCATCACTCCTAAAAGACAATGGGTTTAATTTACAATAAAGTTACATGTACAATGTGATTTGTTCCATAACAGTGATGGCTGGCTGGTCTCACCAGCATTGTTAATAAGTATATCCAGTCTGTCTTCAGTGGCCGTGTATTCATGAACAAACTGCCGCACAGAGAACAGAGATGCCAGATCTAGGTGTCGCACTACTATGTTGCCGTTGCCCGTAGACCTGCGAATCTCTGCTGCTGCCTTTTCTGCTCTTGAAAGATCTCGACAGGCCATCACAATCCGAGCTCCTAAAAAGATACATAATTCATTAGTTTGGCATAGTTGTATGTCTGGTTGTGACTATAAATAAAATCCTTTGTTCCTAAGGATAAAATGTTAAAATATGAGGACTAATGTTTACCCCTCATGGCCAAGTCACGTGCTGTTTCCTTTCCTATGCCAGTGTTGGCGCCAGTAATGACAACTGTCTTTCCATCCAATCGGACACGACATCGACATACTCCACCTGAAATCCACTTTCTTAACAGAACCAAACCTGTTTTGAAGAAAACCTATTATAAGTTACATTCTTCAATTCAAGACCAAAGAAAAAAATCAACATTTAGTAAATATAAAGTGACAATTAGTAGTTTTATTGCAATATTTTTGGTTGAATTATTTGGTTGAAACAACCAAAAATTGTTCAACCAAATCCCCTAACCTAACATCACAAGTTCAGCACAATAGCTCTGATAATGTCTCATACATCAACATATGACGCTTATTTTCCTTGTTATATTCCATAACATCGTTTACAAGAACAAGTAAACACTTCAGTTCATAACTTACCAAAATGTTGTTTATGTTTACCAAAAATATTTTATTGCATAACTTACTAAACGCTGTAACCGCAGTTACTGTGCCATATTTGGCTAGACGATTTGACTTCAGTTCCTCCCACAGTTGAATGGCAGAGATTGATAGATTCATGTCTTCCGTTGTGATGAGCTGCCAGCTCTATCCTCATTTTATTTTCTGTTCCACAGTACTAAGCTCCTCTTTTATAAGTTTATATATATTATAACAAAATCTGTAGCTTCGGCTGCACAACCTTCATCAGTCTCAGTGAATGCTAATGCTTCGAAGTCTGGGTTAAGGTTTTATAAGAAGCTTAAGCCAAGAACATGTTATCCGTGGCTTACGGGGAGACAGAAATGTGAATAACAAAAACAGCGATCAACACAATTTCCACATTTAAAACACAATGTCAATGCAATGGATTTTCATTATGTGCTAAAATTTTAAGTTTTTGGATTTTTTTGGTTTTTGAGATAATTCTAATTGGTTTAAATCTAAACCATCTGGGGTATTTGTAACAGCCCACTGACCTTTTAAGCTGTATAAAAAGCTTTTTGGGTATTTGGTTTAGGTCATGTGGCCCTTCCTTCTATGCTCTTAGTAACACAAATGAGACTAGGGTGGCCATTTTAAAATGTTATCTGCACAGAATATTGGTGGGTAAATGTATAGATATATCAGACAAAAGGCTGTTGCTCTCATATTTTTAAAGGTCTTGCTCTATAACATTTTAATCACATTTTTATAACCATATGCATAAGTATCACTGCAGTTCCATGACCAACGTTTTGACCACAGGATCAAGCCTGCGCTGAACAGGTGCGTTTTTGCAAAGACCCCCTTCTAATTTTACAAAACACAAAATGATGCTCATTAGGACGGCCTGGACAAGACAACACATAACGGTTATAACATAATAATTAATATCCTTAATAAAATACTGATCCATGCATAATCAATGATCTACTTATACAAAACAACCAAACAATAGAACATAACGTACACTTTCGCCAAACTGTAATCATTGTCATGTGTGTAATAGTTAAACAAAACGAGTCAGAGTTTTATAACGACGTAGTTAATGTTAATGAATCGGGTTGTGTATTTTTTGCATTGGGAGTTGAGTCACTCGATTGGCTGTCACTAAACTGTTGGTATGTCGATCTAAGTATTATCTAAGTATATCAGTTGCATTAGTGTGACAACTAACTATGGTACAGTGCACTAAAATGTTGCGAAAATTGTGATTTCACATTTTTACATCATTAATGGAATAATGGGATCTGTGTATTCTTGACTTCAGTTTGTAAACGCCATCTTGAAATTAGGAAATGCGAACAAAGAGTGAAACATACTATGGGAAAAAGGGAAACTTGCGTGACATATATAGAGATAAAAAGCGAAGGTTGTGTCTCGTAGAGCGAGTCGACAGTTATTGTCTGTACATTAACTGCACCGACGAACTGGCGCGTTAGCCTAGTGCTAAATGTAAAAACTGCTTAGGCGCGCTTTCAGTGTAGTGTTTAAGAAACAAACCTGCATACAGTGAATCAGTGCAGCTGATGTCAAGACAGTTATCTCAAGTGTGCATAAAGTAAAGCAAATACAAAATTTGAATGCAAGCGGTAATTGGCTTTGAACTTATATCAGGAATAACGCTCTGGTATTATAACAGTGTTCTTTGTTACTCGAATTTATCAAAGCCCGGGCACCTATACAAGAAGTTATTTAACACGGACACTTTGAGTGCAACAAACACTGAGCTTTTTATTTTTATTTATTCATGTAAATCAAGTGTAATCACGATCAACCCGCCTTTTTCACAAACATCGCAGCCAATCGGTGTGCAGGGAACATTCGTGGAAGTGACGTTTTTAAATGTTCACCACTACGAGCAAAGAGGGAAAACCGTCTGCTGTTGTTTTCCAACATGGCAAAGGCTGCGGAGAAATAAACGGATTATAAAATTCAATCCTATTTGCGCATATGCAAAACAGTGCATGAGGTAAGCGTTTATCTCACTGCAAATAATACAACAATGTTTGCAAGTTGTTAAAAGTTAGGCGGCCAGGTAGGCGCTTGACCCTGTAGCAATACACACAGAACTGCCCACATTGGCTGAGATGCAGTTAGCAGGGCGGGCTAACATTAGCATGGCACGCGCTACGGAAAAGGAACCGGGAGATCGCGAGCTTGAGTGTGTTTTTTCGTAGGAGGGGCTTGTGTTTATTAGTGACATAATAGATACTGAGAAAATAAATAGGTTTTTGGATTTGTGAATGCTTATTTTTCCATAATACATAAATACATATAAAATAGTTTTAACTGAGTTGATAGCGGTAGTCGAAAGCAGAGTCACAAAAACAAATTAAATCACTGTAGGTAACAAGTCGAAACATTAAGTGGTATTTCAATTCTGAAATGCTAGTTATAGAACTTCATTGAAAAGGTTATAGAAAATAGGGGTTAAATAATTTACCTTTTTACTTTTAATGTGTATACAAAAAATTCCGTTCCAGTTTTGTTTACAAAAAAATATTACAGAATTATTTATTTTTCTGTTAAGTTTAGTATAGTTTTTTTCCTGTTAATTTTTCTGTAAATTTCTGTTAACCTATTACACTGATATTATTGTTGCCTGTTGGTTGTCATATTGATAATTAATAGAGGGGTGTAAAACCATTCACAGACACACCCACAGGCCATGTTACCATTCTTGTAAATAAATGAAATGAATAATGATGCTTGTTTACAGAAAGATGGCTGAATCTGATCTTTACATGTTATGTGATGAAGATGATTTGGCACCATGTCAGAGTATTGTAGAAAACACAGAGCTCCTGTGTAGCACAGGTGAGTAATGTTTGTTCTGTATTCTGTTTCACCATTTGAAAAAATGAAAAACTCACATACGTGTGACAACTTTTGCAGTTTTGGTGAAGAGCTTTTAATAATTGTAATTATATTTATTATGTAATGTATATTATATTACAAACATTATATTATTTACTTTGTAATGTAATATTATTTTGTAATGTATATGTATATATAATTTATTTTTGTAATGTATATTATATTACAAACATTCCATTATTTACATTGGAAATGTAAGTAAATAATGACGCTCCAACCTCAGTTCCTGTAGCTCAGTTGGTAGAGAATTGTGCTAGAAACGTGAAGGTTGTGGGTTCGATTCCCAGGGAGCACATGCCCTGATAAAATGTGTAACTTGAATGAACTGTAAACCTGTAATTGTATTATTTAAAAACCAATAAAGGTGTTATGTTTGATCATTCATTTGCTTGCTGTAGTCCAAGGTGGCAGTAGTGCACTCTTGTCAAAGCAATCTGATGGCATCCCCACTAAAGAGACACTAGCTACTGCTGATGTCACACATCAGTCTGCACCTTTGGTGAATGGTGAGAAAAAACAAGCACAAAGTATCGGCCTAAACTATATTTAAGGCTGCAATTCGTCACTTTTTTGGGTTAAATATGAACAAAAATAAGTTATTGACCAAGTACGTGATAGATTTATAATTTGAACTGTTGAGTCTGATTTCTCAGGAAATGTCAGTTGGGCTTCGTTTGACTTCAAAACTATGTAAAATAAACGGTAATGTTCTTACCCAAACAGAGATAGAAAGGCGAAAGTTACAGATTGCAGCTTTAAATACAATTGACTAAATGTGACCAAGAAAAGTAGAAAATATGAGGTATTAAGCCATATGTGTTTATGTGTGTTCACTCTTTACATGTTTCCAGCTCCTGCTGTTACATTACTGCCTAATGCCATCCAGTCAAATGGGGCTGCAGGTGGCACACTGGGCCAGACCATCTACCTTACTCCACAGGTTTCACTATTCTTCTGTCTAACCCTTCCTAAATGAGGCATTTCACTTGTCTACATTAAGATGCTGAATATATTTCTACAGAGTAACTCAGAACAGAAAGACATATCCAGCTTTGACCAATCACATTGATCCTTTTTGAGAGACTTTTAAAATATTCCTACCTACCAATGTACCTGTGTAATAATGTTATTTAGAAGTTGTTATAAGATTGTAATGTTGGAACATTATGTGATGGTGGATCATGTCACAGACTAATCCAGGTCAACCTCTGGGCAGCTCAGCTGGTTTGGGATCAGTTAGTTACTTCTTGAATGGACATCCCATTACCTTTCTGACTGCGGGTAAGTCCGAACTCAAAGATATTTATAAAAAAATCTTAAATATGCAAATATTAGACAGTAATAACTGCAACAGTATATGTCCTACCAAGCATTTTCATGGTAAAAAAGCTCTGCTGATAGAAGTGTTCATTTTCATGGAACATTACTGACTTTAAAACTTT
Organism: Botia almorhae; assembly: GCA_036877575.1. NCBI lineage: Eukaryota > Metazoa > Chordata > Actinopteri > Cypriniformes > Botiidae > Botia > Botia almorhae. The sequence continues at coordinate 8,868 of JAZGTJ010014746.1, forward strand.
GTTGACACCATTTTTTCTGACCTCTTTAGCTCAGGGAGCACAGTTACTTGGTCCACGTTTGGTCACTCCAGGCAGTGCAGCACAGCCCACGTCCTCTGGAAACATCCCTAGACTGCAGATCCCAGTCACCCTTACCCTCAACAACCCCTCAAGCTTACAGAGCATCAGCACAGTGGCCCCTGGGGTGAACCCCCTTAGCTTGACACCCTCCAACATGGTATCAACCACAGCTCCAGGTACTAGCAGATGATATATGATGTTTTTTAGTGAGCCTTACAGTTTGGAAACAGAAACTGAATAAATTCAACTAGGTAATATTTTGCCTACAATTGACAAAAATGTTTTCTTGAGGTTTTATCACCCAGTTTCTTAAGGAATCATCCTTAGAAGCTTTTTAAAATGGTACTTTTTAGAGTTTTAAAGTAGGAGTTCCCCTCCATCCTACACTCTTATTGACTGCTATTTCTTAATTATTTGGTCCAAATCATCCATTTCACAACATTTTAATTTTCTAATAGTAATATATTGGCACAATTTATGTCTATATATTTATGTCTGCAATAGTAATTGTAAACATTTAAGCAAACGGCTTCAGATGAGAAGATATATAGGATGACAAGAAACATTTCAGTCAAGTGTTTTCAAACTTTTGACCAGTAGTGCACTTCTGTCATAAATGTGTACATTTGATTTGTTTTTGTAGGAGCAAGATTTAAGGTTGTAACGGTCAAAAAGTTGTTGGAGATGCACGATAGCGCAAATGTTGGAGCTGCAGGAGCCATTGGTCAAGTAGTCAGTCCTCCAGTGCAGCCCGCCAAAGCCACCACCTTCCACACAAATACAACACCCGGAGCTCCAGCCCGGCTACAGTCTGTTGGAAAACCACAGACCATGAGACCCCAAGCACAAAATGCTGACCGCCGTCCTGCCACAGCAACTAACGGTCTGCTTCTACAAAACATCAAAACTCATCTTTATCTGTTGTGACTTTTATGAGCTTCAGAAAGTTCCTTTTTCGTTCTTGGGTCCACTAGGGAAATTTTAGCTTTAAATTTTAATTGTTTAATTCATTAAAGTATTTACCAATTTATGAAAGTCCATCAAAATCCAGGAAAATGAGGTTAACCGCAGTTCGTTTATTAATTTGGAATGTTGCAATGATCAAAAACTGATGTAAATAGTATTTAATTTTCACAAAGCAAATCTCTTTTAAATGGACTAACTAAAGTTTATCAATTTATCTTTTATATGTTTGAATTAAATATTTATGATTTAGTGTTCAAGAAAGGCTCCAATCTTTCAGCTGTTTGTGTTCGCTGTAAGAATCAGTACCAAAAGAACCAGTCCCTCCGTGGATACTTCTGTGTAAGTTATCATTCCATACGTTTTGGAAAACATGTTAAACAGTTACAAACCGTTAAGTTCTTTCTTCATGTTTATTGATCTTGTTTTCTAATTTACAGCAATGCAATCAAGAGCTTATTAATAGTATCTGGCGACTGAAATCTAGAAAAAGGAAGTGGCCGAGGGACAACGCGCGCTCAAAAACCTCCACGCTAGAGACTCCTGTGTCCTTTTCCAAATCCTCAGAAAATTCACTCAAACACGTCACCACTTCTGAGGTACCAGCGGGAGCGCCTAGTCCAGGCTCTGGGCATGTTGACAACCAGGGCAGGCTGATCATGTTAGTTGATGACTTTTTCTATGGACGGCGTCCAGGTCGACCTGCCCATATAGGGACCAAAGTAGAGCTCATAATGAAGTGCCAACTTTGTGACAAGAGGCTAATGGGCAACGTCAAGTAAGAGATTTTATGTGATGGTTTGTTTACTTTCCGTATATGGTAATTCAATTTTTCGGCACATTTTTGAATTCTGATCGTAAAAGAACGTATTGTAGAGTGAAAATAACGTTTCATTCTTCGACCTTTGATGTTAAAGGCTGATGAACCACATGAGACACCACATGGAGATAGAGCAGCTGTCAGGAGAGATGGACTGTCACACTATGTGCCAGCATTGCTTCAGACACTTCTCGACACCGTATAGTCTGCAGTGCCATGTTGAGATGGTGCACAGCCAACTGCAGTCTTCAAGTGAGTCTAACCTGCAGGCAGGAAATACAGTATGGACTCGTACAAAAATAATCTCTCTCCGTCATTACTTATGATACACTAGAAGCGTGTGGTGGTGTTCGTCTTCAGAGACACTGAAGTCTGTTGTCTGCCTGTGTTGTTTTTTTATTGTTTTGGGGTGCTGGGGACGTTTCTGAAAGCGCAACAACTTTGGCCAGTTAATGGGCAGCCCCCAACGCTTGGTGGTGTGCAGCCTGAGAGGCGGGGCCAAGTTTAAATGTCGTGTTTACAAACAGCAAAAATTGAAAATCCTGCATAGTGCAGCTGTAAGATAAATATAAGAGGCTGTGTTATACTGTGAATATAGTCACAACTGAAGGGCATTGTTGGGCGAAGATAAGCGAGTATTCACAGCCTTGCATGCCTTATTGCTGTACCATGGTTACCAAACCGTTAAATAATAAATAAATAATACAAATCCACAAATGATTCTTAAAATGTTTTTATTAGTACGGTTAGACTGGAGGTATTGTAATGGGAACTGACTTGAAGCATTTGATTCTGTTCCACAGAGGCGTGTAAGATCTGCGAGTGGTCCTTTGATAACGAGCCTCTTTTTCTAAATCACATGAAACATGCGCACAAGCCTGGTGAGATGCCCTACATGTGTCAGGTAACTCGGCTGTATGTGTGTGTGTGTGTGTGTTCATTTTATTCCTACAGCAGCCAGTTAATTCTGCAACTCTTTCCTCCTAAAAACCTGTGTGTGAATCATTTACTGGAGAACATGGAACCTTTGAGAGAGCTGAAGTTTGTTTTATGTTTTGCACGTCAGGTGTGCGAGTTCCGCTCCTCCTTCTACCAAGATGTTATTGCCCACTTCTCAGAGCAGCATAAGGACACCTGCGACTTGCTGTGTATTTACTGCCTGAAAGTATTTAAGTCTTGCAACAGCTACCAAATGCACTACCTTAAACATCAGGTAAAAGCGTTTCATTTTTTATAACATTAATGATCATTGTGACTCGCCTTTGTAACTGGGTGATTCTCAGGAAATAATGCCATTTGTGATTAGCATTATTCAAAGCATTATTTAGATAATGCTTTGCTTATCTGAATATATCCCTGTAGCGTTCCCCAGTGTCTGTATGGCTGGGTCTTTTTTTAATAGCCTGAGGTTGGGCAGTATGATTTGTAAATAGTTCATTAGTAAACGGAAATTAGCAGGAACAAATGGTGCCATTTTTTGATAATTACCTGAGTATCGTGTGTGACAAAGAGTGATCATTACTTAGTTGGCTTACATGTGTGGTAAACAAATAAAAATGGTAGTTGTCAGAAAGTTTCTGTTTCAGTACTGTTAATGTATGTATTTGTTTGTCCAGAAAAAATCGGTGACGCATTGCGACAAATGCCGACTTCAGTTCCTTTACGCAAAAGACAAAATGGAACACAAATACAAGTTCCACAGGACGTGTGTCAAACCCAAGCAGTTGCAAGGCCTTACAGCTGGCACTAAGGTAAGAGACCGCCACATCCCAGCTAACAGGGAATGTTCTCAGCACATTGGCTGATGTTCTTGAAAGGTTCTCAGTTATCAAAAAACATTAGTAACATTGCAGTAATGTTAGTTCATGGTTTTTAATTTTGTATATATCAAAAAACTCTTCTTAAGTTGTCAAAAAACTGGATGTTTGAACGTTCCTAGCATAATCTAATGGAAACATTATGAAAATGTTTTTACAACCTAAAATTGTTTGCTGGGATCCGAGCTGCAGACATTCTAACAAACATTACATCACATATCAGCGGTCACTAGTTTTTATTTGATTGTTGTTTCTGCATCATAATACCGTCATTTTACAGCTGATTGCAGTTGTATTAGGGGGGGGGTTCAGATTTTTAAATGGTACCTTACATGTTGAGCACTTGTTCTGTGTTGTCTTCAGGTTATCATCCGAGCTTATGCCCTGAATCAGGATCCTCACAGTACTGACAACAGAGGTCATGTAGAAGCAGCTCAGATGAACCCTTCCTCTATTCGTGGGGCAAAGACCTTTTTTAACACCTCAACTCCAAAAGCGCAAGATGTCACTAGTGCAGTCATTCCTACCAAGAAAAAGCCAGTGGAAAGCATGGTGGAGCTAATGTTCAAGTTTCAGAGTCAGTGGTAAGTGTGTTTGCTAGCATGTTCTCATATTTTTGAGGGATTTTGTATTTAACTTTTAGATGTTTGATGAGGAGAAAAGTACATTGGGAATAATATTTTGATTAATAGGCATCATCATATTTCTTTAGGGATCAAAGAGAAAAACAGTTCTGCATGGAATGTAGCTACGAGATCCCGTATTTTACCAACCATTTTCCCACATATGTGCGCTGTTCCCTCTGCCGATACTGCACCTGCTGTTCCAGAGCATATGCGAATCACATGATCAGGTGAAACGCTTGATTTTGACCTGGGGTTGTGAAATGGCAAAAAAAGTTTTTATTTAGGAAAAATGTTTAATTTTTTCATCTTCATTTGCAGTGTACATGTTTCTAGCAAAATCACCAGGAAATACATCACCCTGTACAAATCCTGTCCAAAGTAAGACAACACTTCCTTTCACCTTTTGATGTTCTTGTATTTGTAGTTTAATGGTCCGTCGTGAACATAATGTTTTTGCAGGAGGGGCCGGCTAAGCTGTACTGACTGTAAATACAAAACCCAGTTTGGAGATCTGATGGCCAAGCATCTTGCTGAATTTCCCACACATCATGCAAGCCGGTGCACCCTGCGCGGTAAAGATGTTTATTACTAAAAAATAAAATAAAAAATATCCTTCTCATACTGTGTTGAAATACCCGAGACCTGTCTATAGCACTTATTCATTGTTGCCTCTTATTGTGATTAAAGTTGCTTCCTTGTCCTCATTTGTAAGTCGCTTTGGATAAAAGCGTCAGCTAAAT
>JAZGTJ010014747.1:0-13891 GCA_036877575.1 Botia almorhae
CCCCCACACAGCATAAAGACTGAGAACCACTGCAGACGACTCAAAGAGCGACGGAGCATGAGAACTGTGCATAGAGCCGTACAGGGAATCTTCAGCTGATAGGTCACCTGACAGACACCACAGCAGTTTGATCTTCATTCAAACACAACAGCCTAACAAACGCTGGTTTCTGACATGTTCAGATCACATGACCATTGGAGAATCATGACTGACTGCTAACAGCATTCCAGTTCACATGTGTTCCTCTGAGCACTGCATTCATTCATTCATTATAATACCTGGTAGACGGCTGCGTCCAGGTTGCTTAAGGCCACGAAGGCCATGTTGTTCTGGATGGCGTAAACCACAGATGGCACACTCAACTTCAGCAGCTCCATCGGACTTCTGAAAATGTGATGGACCACTGTAGCTTTACACCTGCTCAGGTCACCTGACTCCCTGCATGAAGCAGCATCACCATGACAACACACAAGGATGAAACACAACATCATCAACACATCTGCGGACCCTCTATGTGAGGTAAATACAGGCAGGTGGGACGTGGGCTCACCTCACCAACATCCCCAGACTGAGCGTCAGTTTGATGATCTCAGTGACGCAGACGGCTGTGGTGGAGAAGTAGAGATCAGAGGACACTGTCCTGGTGTATCTGAGGGCCACTGTGTACGTGGCAGCTATCAGAGTCATCACGATCAAGCAGTAAAGCTTGAACCAGACGCTCACTGACTCTGAGAGAACAAGATCATCACATCTGACCTGCTGCAACACACGCTAATATCATGCTTTAAATCCACATTATTCAGCAGAGGTTAGTTTAGATATTTTATTCAAAACTAAATCACTAAATTGTATTAAATTATTACAGTAACAGAGCAATATTTTGTTATTAGTGATTATTCTTTTGTATCTTAACAGTATCGCATTAGCTCGGTATTATAAGCCAGAGAAAAGCTCACTTACCGTTCGCCATGGGTTTTGTCAGTTTAATAATAACAATAATAATAATAATGTGTAGATCAGTTATTTTGCGATTGTAACTACTGCGCAAAATTCAGTCTCCTAAAGGAAGGCAACCAGACAGACAAACTTCCGGGTACAGACACCGTGCGTGATCTCAAGTTTCAAAATAAAGGTTTTATTTAAACGCCAACATTTCACAATATTTACGCCTATTATTTAAACAAATCTAATTCAGCAAATATAAAACCATCAAATATTAATCTTTCAAACAAAACGCTTAACTTAGCAGGGTAAGTTTGCTAAGCGGTTATAGACCAACATAATTAATTTTTAATTAAGAAACCCATAACCAAAGAGACAGACACTGCAGCATATTTCAATTTTTCAAAATAAAAGCGTACCTCCAAAAATTCATTCAGCACCATCAACACCATTTTGGCAGTGATTAGTTTGGTCCACCTTTTTTAAGACAATTTTTTTTGTCTTATATAAAAGACAAAGCTTTTATAAAGAGCTGGTCTTAGGGGACACTGGGCAGGTTTGTATGTCTATTTTCTGTGAACTGTGAACTGATGGCCTCTGAGATGTTCTGCTCTTGAAAAACATTTCTCACACTGTGCACACCGATAGGGTTTCTCACCAGTATGCAAGCGCATGTGTCTAGTCAGCTGTCCGCTGCGATTAAAGCTCTTTTCACATTGACTGCAGTGGAAACGCTTTTGTCCTGTGTGTATGAGCGAGTGACAGCGCAGTTCACTTGTGCTTTTAAAACTCTTTCCGCAGTGAGAACAGTCATACGGCTTTTCTCCAGTGTGGGTTCTCCTGTGGATTTCAAGTCTTCCCGGTCGTAGAAAGCCCTTCCTGCATTGATCACACTGATAAGGTTTTTTTCCGGTGTGTTGGTGCATGTGCTCATCCAGGTTGTCTTTGGTTGGGAAGCTCATTGGACACTTGGAGCAGCTGTGGGGTTTGTCCCCGCTGTGTATACGCAGGTGTCTTGTTAACTGCGTTTTCAGACAGAAACTCTTTCCACACTGCGAGCAGAAATGAGACTTGTTCCGTGTCAGTGTTGTCATGCTCATCTTCTGTTTCCGCTTCTCTCGTTTATAAATCAAAGTGAGCACTTCTACAAGTACAACAAGAAAAAATTTTATGTCACAGACAAAACATTTCATTTGTTCAAAATGTAACGATTTGTTCAGTTAAATCACTAATATTAGGATATCAATGTTTACAGTGGCCTCACATCTGTCTGATATGACTGCTTTAAATCTACAAATTTAAGCAAGTAATATTTGTTGTTTGAGAATCCAGTAAACAGAGCACCAGTTCAGCTTTCATATGATATTTACCCTCATCTTCAATTCTTACTGTTAATGGCACCATGTAACTGTTATCCTCATTTTCTTCCTTTGGTTGAATCATATGAACGTTCTGTTTTAGTGGAAACACAAGAACATTCAACCATTAACTCCACTTGCTGGGTGCAAGCTGCATCCTCATGTAATATTACACCTGCAATTGTACTGTTGTACTGAATACCACAACATCTGCATGCACAACATCAATAACAGTTTAATTAGATTTGGCGGTACAGTCAGCAGGAGAGTGACTCTATCTTAAAAACTGCATCTCAGTATCTACTACAGTGTCATGTAAATGAAGTCATGCTTTCCACTGAAAAATCAAAACATACATTTCTCACCATGGTAGAGGATTGATTTATGTTTTGCATTAAGTTATTGTTTTTTAAGAAAAAGCATGAATACTGGAGCTAAATGCATCATTATAAAATTATGCAAATATATCAGCAATTCACTAAAGCATAACAAAGGTATACAATAATCGTGCAATACTGTGGACTCCCAAGACCAGAATGAATTAGCAGATCTTATCTTCACACTAAATTAACTGCAAGTAAAATATTATAATAATAATTTCTAACAAAACAGCAACATTAGAAAATATTACTCCAACGCTGTAAAATCTGAAAAGGCCTCCTCTTCCACTTAGCTGTCTTGTGACATCATTATGTTCCTCTTTACCTGTAGCAGAAAATCAGCTCCATGTATGGATGCCTTTGGGACAGGGGACAAAACAGGAAACCCATATATGCTCACTGTCTGTGAAAAAGCTTTAAAGAACTTTTGCATTAAACTTGTGTATGTGTTGCTCTTTGAGTTCTGACTAGAGGTACCAGAGAAGAAAAGCAAAAACTTTCACCTTCCCTCAGAAAAATGTCATCTTCAGACTTTTAAAATCACAGGAGCAGGAAATGAACTTTCACAGACTGAATGGTTTCGGTGTTTAATCTTAAAAGTCACACGTGTCGGGTGCACCTGCAGCTTCAGGTGGGTTTTATATCGATTATTGATCCACGCACAGCAGTAAGATTTAGGGGTTTAAGATTTCTAGCTATGAAGTCTGACTTTATTTTTCTCTCTGACCAACACCGACAGTGTTATTTGCATATGGTGAAGTTCAGGTTTATATATATGGGTTGCTGTAGAAACGTCAGCGATTCACTGACAGCCGCCACGTGTCTAAATTTACATATTTAAGCGAGACATTTTCTTAGTGAGACATTTAATGACCGACAAATGTTTATTTTATTAGTTTCTTACCGTGATCTTAACAACTCATCCGACATGGCGCGCAGTGTATGACGTCAGGTAAACGTCGCACACTGTTGACGAAAGAGGTGTGAATTTTTTCCAAGGAATTTTTTTGCTTCTGTAGCTTTAATCTAAAAATAACTCTGAATCTAAAACTGCGCTTATATTTACGGTTGTTTTCATCAGGTATTTAAAGTTCAGATTTTGCGAAAAGCATCCTGACATTGTTCAAATAAATTCTTTATTTTAGTATTAATAAAAATAATATTTATTGTTATTTTGGAAGGCAGAGATCGTTTAATGAAAGATAAGGGCCCCATGAGCAGTAAACCACCCAGTGCAGTCTCAGTGCAAATAAGATTAACAAGGGCTCCTTCAAGTCAAAGGATAATGCTAAGGGTGTTTTGTGGCGTATAGCACTGATAAATTGGCAAGCTTTAAAGGTAGAAATATACTAATGCTGTTAAAGTAACACCATTATAATATATACCTTTCTGATCCCTTCTATTTATCATTACTCCCCAAGGTGTTTTCACTGCATTCTTGACTAGTGCCATCACACAAGGCCACAAACATGAGACAAGTAGAATTACCAATGCAACTCTGTAAGCAGAGCAAATGTACACCACCCACTAAACCTCCATCAACATTTTCGTGTTTTTCCTGCCAGACTGAATGAGGAACCGTGTGTGGTGACCTGTCCATTGAGTGTCACGATCAAAACCTGCTGTGGGGCACGACTTCGTCAACAAAATAAAAATGTCTTTCCAATAAATCTGCCAACCTCACCAATTAAAATATAGTTGGTTTCTATACACTGCCGTTAGTTTCCTGCTCCTTGGATAACAGCGTAAAGCAACACAAAAACACATCCCTTAACATTTCCTTATCGAAGAAACAATGAATAAAGTAAAACAGAATTCAATTTTTCTATTTCCGGCTTTGTTTGAGGAATTTGTTGCTCGCCCTTCCTCTGACAGATACAACAGGCAAAGCAAAACAGAAAAGAAGCGATTACCTGTGGTGTCCTTTCCACACGGATTTAACTCTTCCCGGTTTTCCTGTTGTAATCCCGGACGAGCCCTCAGAACTGTTTTTTATTTCAGTTTATTTATTGTCATTGTGGGAGGTAGAGATGTGTGAAGACAGGATCAGTAAAACACAGACACAGAAGTGCAGCTGCGTCAGTGCTCGTTTATTTCTGGTTTCAGCATATAAAGACAAAGATAACCAGCAAACATTTGAGTCTAGGGTATGACAATTAATTTAGCAGGGTGCATACAGCTGTTCATACTATATATGCCATGGAAAAATACACATACAGCTGTAGTGGTGCACAATGCTCGTCTCGTACCTGCTGCCAGTGGAAAAACACAGATATGGATCAATAGTTAATGCTTGCTGTGCTTTATGAGAACACATGCAGTGTCAAATGATACTCACACAAAGCTCTTGAAAAACAAACACCTAAACCTAAAAATATCGAGCTATTTTTGACTAAACACCACATTTATTTTTGTGTAAAACTGTTTTAACGAGGGAACACTGAGTGAGTAGCCATTATTGTACATGTGCTCTTGAGTGTGTGAGCTGATATGCTGATCAATGTCTGATGAAGAAGATGCAGAGTGGAGACAGTAAGCCGAATAATTCATCGAGTCGTCTTCAGTTGCTCTCACACATTTATTCAACAATAGTTCTAGTTAAATCAACCCTAATGACATTTACTCCTGCTCTCAGTCCAGCCAGATAGACATGAGCTGTTGGCATGTGACTCTCCTGGTCTCGCTTCGTCTGCCTGCTGCTGTGTTTGGGCAGGAACGTCTGTGTGCTGTTTTGCCGTCTCATGTGACTCAGATCCGTCTGCATTGAGTGAGTCACTTTATTTCGCAGATTTGCCTAAGACACAGTGACAGTGTGAATAAATAAGCTTTATTTTCACGATCTGCTAGCTGAGAGGCAATTCTCTCCCTCACCAGTTTGATGGCTTTTCTCCGCAGTTCCCACTCGTTCCACTCATAGGATTTCATGATGTTGGTCTCCAGTGGGTGGACCTCAGTTTGTGTGCTGCTGTCACTTTTACAGATGGGTTTTACCAGCAGATTCTGCCCTGACTGCATCTGAGAGATGAGCAGAACTCTGTTAAAGGAAGTGTGTTGGGTCAGGGTTCATTTGAGGAACCCAGATGGAGGTCTGTGGTGTTTCTCTGGTACCTCAGAGTATGGCGTTACACAGGCAAACTCCTGATGGAGCTGAAGCAGCTGGATCAGCTCAGCTGATCTCTTCGCCATCTCAGCCACAGCTGTTATATACTCGTCTGCTTCAGAGGCAAATTCACATGCAGCGCTCCTGCAGCTGAAGGAAAAGTATTTCTCCCTGTACTTCAAAACACCAATGGTAGGATTACCTGAGGAGCACAATGCTCACTGTAACTATTCTGTTCATTCTAAAGCAAATCAGCTGCTTTTAATTAACTAAAGTAATAATTTGTAAGATGTTTCAGACAGGTCTCAAGAGTGAGTGAGCATGTGGGTGAGTGATTGAGTGAGTGCATGAGTGAGTGAGCACACGAATGAGTGAGTGAGCAGATGCAGCTGCAGGTCAATCATCAGTACCAGGCACTAACAGGCCCTGTTTCTTCACGAAGGTCCAGCCACAGAAGCCCTGATACTGCAGCGGCAGCTCCTTAAAGGTCCCCGCTGTCTCCAGAAAAATCCATTCACACCCACTCATCTTTGACGCCACAATACCCTCGGCTGAAAGAAAACACAAAAGAAACATTTTAACAGGGCCGATCCCACACATTTTTCTTTTGATTTTTGGGGATAAATGGCAATAAGTCAGAAGTGGGGTTAAGTAGACTTTATAACAGCAGGTCTGTCTGTCACAGGTGGTTGGTAAATACCTGATGTCTCCGAATATCGGTCCATGTCAGATGGCACCTGCTGTCCCTGTAGCAGTCGCTCCAGCTGATCTGAGGTCAGTAGAGTCTGTGCGGATAGGAAGGGCCTCAAACTAGAAACCACACTCGTGAGCGTGCTCAGAAACATCATCTCACCTTCAAGCCCCGCCCACAGTTTAGCCAAAGCTATGAAATGGGGCTGAAAAAAAAAATCACCATTTTAAGTTGAAATGTAAAATGTTTTGCATCTAAAACCGTCACCATTTCACTTAAATTTGTCATCATTTTCATTTCACTAGTTTATTTGGAGACAGCACGATTCGGAAAGGACAAAGAGGCCGGATTTGAACTCAGGTCGCTCAAAGCGTAATTAAAACTGGACTTAGCTATGGCCAGAGCAGATGATCTTACAAAAACTTGAGCTGTAGGAACGGCAGTTCTGCAGTTCACCGTGTCCTTCAGCAGCGTCGTTCTTGTCGTCAGCTCAGACTGGAGACACGTCACTTCTTTTGCACACTGGATCACGTCAGACTGATGAAATATGAAGTAGATACAGAAACTACTGCGGCTAATTGTCATCATTTTCTAAATCAGAGCATAACAGCTGGAGTGTGATCAAGCATCTCAAACAAACCCTGGTTTTATTAAGGATGTTGAAAACATCACAGATGACATCACTAAAGAAAATATAGGTCAACCTTTACTTCAGTGGAAATTTTCCATCACATGGTTATCTATGATGGTTTTCTCCTATATAACCCACCAGTATGAGTTTGAGGAAGGCCTCGTGTTGGCGTGTGTTGTATAGAGCCTGTCTGAGCAGCTGTGGTGGGACAGGACAGTCTGTGTGGTCCGTGTCCTGCTCAAAGATCTTCTCCAGCAGGGCTGTGTACTGCCACGCCAGGCGCTGAGATCCAGCCAGTTCACCCTCAATATCTGTGACTGCAGCCGGCAGCGTCTTGTTCAAAATCACTGGCACTGCGGATGGACACACACGACAGGACGTGCTCAGTAATGTATGTCCTGATACGTAAACAGTGAACAAAAGGGGGTCGAAATCAATATTACACTTGTGAAAATAAAGGTTCCAAAAAGAGACATTAGGCTTAGGAGAGACTGCTCTAATTCTCATCTCAAGAACTTCCACTAAAGAACTTCATTCATCGCACATGTGAAGAGCGTCTCAGACATGATTTGAAAGATAACATGAGAAGCTGGCATACAGTTGGAGATGTTCTCTCCTCCTCTGCTGTTGTTCTTGTTGTAGAGTCGAATGCCACTGACGATGAGTGTAAGGTCATTCAGTTGCTGTTCTTTGTCTTGTTTCAGGAGAGACATGAAGCTGCTGAGCTCTGACTGAGGAAACACGCTCTGCAGAGCAGCTGCAACAATACAGACACATTACTGCTGCACCACAGCCTCATGTTCACATCTCAACACTGATTCACCTGAACAGTTACACAAGTGGTCTGAAAAGGTGAGTTTGAATTTAAAATGTTGCCTTGACAAAGACTCATTGAGGTGTGTTAATGGAGTTGTGTTGAGTTGATGGTGTTGTGTTGATGGAGTTGAGGTGTGTTGATAGTGTTGAGGTGTATTGATGGTGTTGAGTTGATGGTGTTGTGTTAATGGAGTTGAGGTGTGTTGATAGTGTTGAGGTGTGTTGATGGTGTTGTGTTGATGGAGTTGAGGTGTGTTGATGGAGTTGAGGTGTGTTGATGGAGTTGAGTTGTGTTGATAGTGTTGAGGTGTGTTGATGGTGTTGAGTTGATGGTGTTGTGTTGATGGAGTTGAGGTGTGTTGATAGTGTTGAGGTGTATTGATGGTGTTGAGTTGATGGTGTTGTGTTAATGGAGTTGAGGTGTGTTGATAGTGTTGAGGTGTGTTGATGGAGTTGAGGTGTGTTGATGGTGTTGTGTTGATGGAGTTGAGGTGTGTTGATGGTGTTGTGTTGATGGAGTTGAGGTGTGTTGATAGTGTTGAGGTGTGTTGATGGTGTTGTGTTGATGAAGTTGAGGTGTGTTGATAGTGTTGAGGTGTGTTACCTGTAGCTTCTCTCACTGTGTTAAGGTCTGTGTGTGAGCCAAGGTTTGAGCGCTGTATGATGTAGCTGACTATCTTTCCATACAGGTTCTGCAGATCTTGTCTGGTCTTTGCTCGGGTGTCTGTAATGTCTCTGCTCAGAGGTGCCATACGAGACCGCAGAACCTTCTGCTGGACCTCCAGAAACTCACCTAAGACCATCAGCAATGTCAGACCAACTCGTCTGTATTTCACATGCTTCACATGCACTATTATGTTACACAAGTATGTGAAATATATATTCACTTTGAGGGTCTTATTGGGGAAACAGATCTTTGTGGTGTTCACACAAACACCAAATGGATCAGATTTCCATTACCTCTGTGATGGGTTCCTCACACCGGATCCTTCAATCTTGTGTTTCTGTATTGTGTTTATTACATTGTTTGATTGACTTACGTCGAGGCGTGTAGTTCATGTCAAAGTAAACTTGCATCTTAATAGTGTGTAGAGTCGTACCCTCGTCCATTAGTCTGTTCACACAGAGCTGAACACAGGAACGACAAAAAACTGATACTCTGATACACATCAGGTCCTGATCGATTACTATATCCAGATACGGTGGTATTTATATGGTACCGTGAGAGTTAGAAGCGCACCATCATGTTCAAACACTATAAGAGTAATAAAGCAAAATAACCTCTATGAGTTTTTTCACATCTTGCTTTGTAAGAGTCCGATCCACATTAAAATGATTCCTGGGATCCAAAACAACAGCTTTGACCTGGAAACCCAAACAAGGTCATGCAGCAAGTAACATTTTCAGAAGTGTTTTGTTTGTTTTGAAATGTTCACTCACCATGAACGCAATGAGGGTTTCTGAGAGAGTTTGTCCTCTGCTCAAACACATCTGTGCGATCTCACGGATGATGTTTCTGATGACACTGGCAGCCTGTGTACGGGACATGTTTCACGAGAGAAACACACACAGGAAATGTCTTGTGTATCGAGGTGCTGCTGGTTGTCATGGAGATGAACAACTGTATCTGGGTGTTGTTTTGTAACAGGTCGATAGAGGGCGATGCCGAACTATCAAATCCATTTATCCACAAACACTACCTAACTAACAGTATCAAAAAGTACAATATACTACTGTAAAGTGGATTATTACATACTGGATTACTGGATTAAAATTAGCACCACCTAACTAACCCATCATCCAGCAAACCTGCACATTATATACATGTGCTTGTGTTCTGTTTCTTTGTAAACTAATACAATCATTTTCACTCAGACTAATGTTGTCCATGTAATAATTCAGTACATTGTCACAAACAAAGCCCTTCAGGGTGACACAAGCCCAGAAGACACTTTCACATCCTCATAAAATAAACAGATGTAGATCTGTAGTATGTGAACCCTTCAACATGTCAAGCTTTTAACAGTGACCTTTTAGTCAAATTTGCCTTATGCTGTAAAAGTTAAAAAATGTTCATTTTATAAATACATTTAATATAAAAAAGTCATTTTTTCAAACACAGAATGTCCTTCTTTCTAGTCTGTGTCAAGAAACACACAGTATTCAAATATCTCCATCATGAGTGATGTATCATATACAGAGAAATATCAAGTGGGGTGAAATGGGTTAGCCGAAACTTCTCACAGTGTTGTTTTGTCACCATACATTTTTATTTAGCTGGCTGTTATTGAGAGATGTAGTTATTTGTCTGCAAGACTTTGTCTAGACATGTCTAAAGAATATATAGAATATATGTGTGTGTGTGTGAATGGCTAAAATCACTACATTCCAATATTTTTTGCAAAAAAATTATAAGCCTTTTCCCTGGCTGATTTCTTAAGTTATCCTATTTTAAACTTCTGTACATGATTTTCTTAATT
Source organism: Botia almorhae (assembly GCA_036877575.1). Classification (NCBI taxonomy): domain Eukaryota; kingdom Metazoa; phylum Chordata; class Actinopteri; order Cypriniformes; family Botiidae; genus Botia; species Botia almorhae. The sequence goes on from JAZGTJ010014747.1 coordinate 10,399, forward strand.
ATTTCTGAAATAATGTGTTTATATGCAACTCATGTATTTTTATAATGTTATTTGAAAGAGAGTTAGGGTTATAGGGAATTGGGTTAGGATTCATCTTACACCAGCTTACCCTGCTGTGTTATTTCTTTGTGATATCCAGACATGTGAATGCTGTAGAGACTGTATATTTGTATATACAGAGTCAATGTCTCATGTAAAGTGTGGGTGATGTCACTGCAGTCACATGATCAGTGTGTTCAGTGGATTGTGCGCTTCATTCATAGTCAACACAGTCCCAAACGAATCTCCTTCCTCTATGACTGTCTGGCTATGGCTGTGGAAACCAGCCTGCTGCTGTAAACACTCACACTGCCTGCGCAGACATTTCCCAGGCCTGTACACGAGATCAAATGTGACAGTCATCGCCCAATTCGATGCAGACATAATTTGATCTGTGAAATACTGATCTCAGTTTTGCAGCAGAACAGTTGTGTACTTTAAACATCTCAACCCTGTTTGGTGTAATTCAAAGGCAGACTTCAAAACATTTTATGGACTCTAGCTACTGCTGTGTTGTGTGTAAGTGTGTGTGTGTTTTCAGTGTGTGTTCAGAATGGTGTGTCAGGCTCTTATCAGCTCTGAGAGTCTGGAGTGGGAGAGAACTAAACTTTGGGCTCTGACCTTCAAACTCATCCGCAAGATCATTGGTGGAGTCGACTACAAGGTGCCAGATCAGTAATCAACTTGTGAACATTAGCAGTGATGTCAGTGATCTCAGAAGTTCATAGTTGAAATATTTCATTACATCAATAACATGGTGATTCATTTAGCAAATAAATTACATATCAATATTTGTGCTAAGTCAGAAAAACAAGAAGGTGGTCCTTGAATGTTGAATTGTTTTTATGGTATTAAATCTTCGAATGAATGTGGGTCCGCCCGTCTGTGGGTCACTACTCTCTCATCTGGCTTTGTGTTTTTCCTCAGGGTGTGAGGGATTTACTAAAGGCCGTGCTGGATAAGATTCAGACCATCCCAAACTTTGTGAGCTCCGCTGTGGTTCAGCAGATGCAAACAGCAGGAGAAGTATGTCTGAGTGCAAAGTAGGACAGATAGAATGCAGAGTTTCTGTTTCCTCATTGTGATCGCTTTCCTGTAGTTCAGTGGTTAGAGCATGGTGTTAACAACGCCAAAGTCATGGGTTCGATCCCAGGGATTGCACATAATAATTATATATTATTATAGTATAATGCAATGTAAGTCGCTTTGGATAAAAGCGTCTGCCAAATGCATAAATGTAAATATTGTGTTTGTTCTCTCTGAAGGTTGTGGAGTACATACTGGACCGTAACGCTTGTCTTCTGCCTGCGTACTTTGTACCCATAATCCCCTGGGGCTGCATGTCACATGTTTGCAGAATGATATATGTGTGTTTCAGGTCGCTGTAGTCTTCTGCCAGTGGTTAATAATTCTGGAGCAATCTGTAACTCGTGGAAATTGGACCCAACCACCCTGCGTTTCCCCCTGAGGGAAAGTTGTCCTATGATAAGGTATAATCAGAAACACACTCTGGTTCTGTATTCACAGCCGGACGGGCTTATCTGTAGTTGTCTTAAAGATGTCTGAATAGTCTTACAATTGGCTTTATTTGCATTATATGCATAAAGTATCTCTTTCTATGTAAAGTCTCATCTATAAGTATAATTATCATAAAATTGTTAGCTTCTGATTTACCTAAAACATCAAAGCTTACTTAAACCATTTCCCAGCAAACATTATTTTCCGGTAAATATCAGTATCAGACTGAAGTTGAGTGTGTTGTGAATGGCTGTGTGTGTGTGTGTGTGCTCTGCAGGATCTCTTTGAGCCACAGACAGGTCTGCTGAGATATGTGTTGGAGCAGCCGTACTCCAGAGATATGGTCTGCAACATGCTCGGCCTTAACAAACAGGTACCTCTTTCTCTCTCTCTCTCTCTCTCTCCCTCTTGTACTCCACGTGTCCATCTCTTTCTCTCTGAAGAGAGTCTGAGGGGGAGATCTCTCCCCTCCTGTACTCCACGTGTCCATCTCTTTCTCTCTGAAGAGAGTCTGAGAGGGAGACGTGGACAGATCAGTAGTTCCACACCCACCACAGGAAGTGAGTGACAGTAGACCGCGCTGCTTTATTTCTGCGTGGCCTGCCGCCTCAGTACTCCCTACCAAACCAGCAGCATCTATCTAAAGCTGTGTTCTCTGAATGCTTGGCTAGATATGTCTCATTTGGGCAGCGTCTCACTGTCTCAAGAGTGTGTGAGTGATTTTTGGTGTCAGTAAAACACAGACGATGGAGAATGTTCAGATCTAAGTGATGTGACTCGTGTAGAAGCCTGGGATGTTCTGCAGTTCCTCTTGTGTTCTCTGTTGTTCTGATGTGTGTAAGATCTGTTCTGTGGGCTGTTCTTCACTGTTGCAGCACAAGCAGAGATGTCCGGTGCTGGAGGACCAGCTGGTGGATCTGGTGGTGTACGCCATGGAGCGGTCCGAGACAGAGGAGCAGTTTGATGATGGGGGCACCAGTCAGCTTCTGTGGCAACATCTGTCCAGCCAACTGATCTTCTTTGTTCTGTTCCAGTTCGCTAGTTTCCCTCACATGGTGCTGTCACTTCATCAGAAGGTGCAAGACACTCACACATCCTATCCCAAATGATGTCCTCAGCCCTTAGTGTCCACTTTAAAGATATGAAGTCTTCTTGAAAGGATAGCATACCCCAAAATAAAATTCACTTTGATTCAATTCAGCTGTATGCTGCGGTTTTATGTGAAGCACAAAATGAGAAATTTTAAAGCATTTTCATGCTACTCTTGCAGACAATGACTGTTTACACTAAACCAGAACTGTTAACAAATATCATTAGTTGTACAACTTGTGCCTGTATTTCAGATCTTCTGAAGTCATGCAGTAGCTTTGTGTGAAAACTACTGAATTTAGGCCATTCCACATGTTCACAGTGATGTGATTCACACTCAATGACCATGTGATGTGAATAATGTCAAACCTGGATTTAAATTCTGTTCTTCACATAAAACTATCATATGACATAAGAGGATTTTAAATACAGCACACAAACCGTTAATGGGTTTGTGCATTATTTGGGACAGGGGCGCACTAACACACACATTGCTGTCCATCTACTTTAATCACCTGAAGAAGCTCTTGTGTGTTTAATGTGTTTGTGTGTTTCCTCCAGCTGGCAGGTCGAGGGTTAATCAAAGGAAGAGATCACCTCATGTGGGTTCTGCTTCAGTTCATCTCAGGAAGTATTCAGAAGAACGCTCTGGCTGACTTCCTGCCCGTCATGAAACTGTTTGACCTGCTTTACCCAGAGAAAGAGGTGAATGAACACGCTGCTGAGATCTTTCATTCATTCATTCATAATGAGTGAGTGTTGAGGTCACTCATTGAGTTGTGCCTGCTCTCTCTGAAGGGTTACAGTTTGTTCAGCGGATTCTTTAACTGACAGCATACTGCTATAG
>JAZGTJ010014748.1:0-13891 GCA_036877575.1 Botia almorhae
GTACACAGAAAACAGACAGTCACAGCAACTGGCTTTAGGAAGCGTATGTACCCAAAATCAGCTGCTAGGGTAAACTTTCACACTGTATTACGCTACGTTGTTGGTCTGGATGAGGTGTTGCAAAGTTAACGTCCCTACAAAGGTAAAATATAGCCTGGGTTGGTCTGCTTGCGGTCCTGCCCGGGGGCCCCTGGGTCTCTCAGTCGCAGGGGTCTGTGACAGTCGGAGTCACTGAGGGCGGGATAATGTTGTCGGTAACATAAGTAGGAAAAGGCTAAACCGAGGAGAGAGCCCACCAACACATCTGGAAAAGATCGTGATATGTAAATTCGGTATCATGAGGCGGCGATGACGTCACAACTTCCTCTGTGACATCAGCAGAGGTCAGCTGACCCAATTACATTTAATGTGACATGTTCTTACTCATCATTCACATGTTCTATCACAGCAGTATTTTTACTGCAGAGGTTTCTCACCCTGCCAGTGGTGTTTGTAGTCACATGTTCGGGAGAGGGCGATCAAAACGGCGAAGAGAAGAGGGGTGAGGAAGGCACACAACCTCCAGGCTTTGCCCCGGCCTAATGGACTAAAACAGTGCAGCTTTCCGGCCACATACAAAGCGGTGAAGCCCAGACCAGCAAAAGCAACTATACATAAAAATAACAGTGGTTACAGTATGCGCCAGAATGTAATGCAATGTATCTGCATAGTGTTTTGAGTGTATATGGATTAAATAAACGCATTATTTACAGGAAGAGTGACCACTAGGAAAGCTTTTCCTGCCCTCCATCACTACATCCTGGTCACCAGTGCAGCGAAGCTCTGCATTCATCTGGCCATCCGGAAAACAGCGGTAAAAGAAATCGGGTCGTGGTCTGGCAGGAAGAAAAAAGAAATAAGAGTAAACGATTTCACGGGAAACAAACTAGTAGGTTTAAATGGTTATCTGGTACTTTCAACAATGCAGTGAAAGATATAATCATCAGTGAGAAGTTAACAAACGATTATCGTAGCAGCATGAACGCACAGATCTGGTTACAGTATGTACAGTATCTAAATGCTAAATGGACAATATATGAATAATTGAAAGCTGACTATAAAGGATGCACATGTGCATTTCCTGAAGGGAAATACTTGCAAGGCAGCAAAGGAAAAGACAGATAAACAAATAAGCAAGAAAGCAAAAGACCATTAAAATTGTATGCAAATACATTTAAGTGAAGGATGTCGAATTTGCACGCTGGACATTCCAGAAGTGTAGGTCAATTAAATGTTTTCAAAATGTGATATTACATTTCTAAATACAACTATATAAAAATTTGCACATATTTGGATTATTTTTTTACTAACCAGTTAGTTGGTTAGGTAACAACAGAATAAGTTCAGTTTCCCCACTCACCTGCCCACAGCTAGCTTGACTGCATTAGTGAAAACTCCATTTAACACGAGGGTCAAAGTTACAGCTGTATCATAGAAGAGACACACAGAGATTCATTAGCTAGAGAACACAAGCCAAATAGGAACCGTCATTGTAATCAGCACAGCTCTATTTTCAAGTGATCATTAATTGACTAGGTAATCATTTTTGCAAGCAATTAATAGTTAACGTGGACCAATCAACTTTTGTTGGCACAATTTAATTGCCGAGATAGAAAATCAAAGAAAACACACTCATATTTCCTCAAACTACACGATCGACATGACAGTAAACCTGAAAATATTAACCACCCCAATGCCCAACACGAAGTACCCAGCTAACAAGTTTAGCGCTTCCGTAACGTTTCCATTAGTAGCTAAAACATTAAAAATGCTATTTTGAAAGTTCTAGGATCATTCAAAACACCAATCATTTTTAGATGCTTTATTAACGTTCTTAGAATGTTCCCTATTAGCTGTGTGTGTATATATATACCAATGCGTTTCAATGATGCAGATGTCTTTGGTAAACTCACACCACTTACCCAAAGACGCTTCTTTAACGTCGCCCTTTCCACCTTGTTTCAAGAAGGCAAAGAGGAAAATAACCATCAGGGGTGTGCAAAGGGCGATGCTCTGTGCCGAAAGATCAAGCAGAGAAAATGGGTCACGGGCGTCATCTTAGACTCCATCACGCACTCTTACGTGACGTATTTTGATGTCGCTTCATATCAGAGAATGGAAAACCATAAAACTGAGCACTTACAAACATAAGGCGAGTGGGAACGCGGTCCTTTTTGACAGGGTGAAACTTATAAAGCCAAAGTTCCTCAGGCTGGATCTCTCGAATGAAGGGAGGTAGTTCCTCTGTGACGCTAAACGGACACAAGAACAACGTGAGAGAACGTCAAGAGAGAATTCGTCTCCATGACAAACAGGCATGGCTCAAGAGACCGGAAGATCTTTTTACGCAGAGAACCGGTCGTTCCTCAATGCAGCCATAACAACACACTGGCAGAACAGGTTATGAAAGAGGTGGTTATTGGTTTGAGCCAATAAAAAGAACTGTAAACCGGAGAACTGATTTTTGATCGCAAAAGCGTACTTACATAAACACAGCTAGTAGCAGAAGTCGTACGATAACTTCAGTGATGAAGCCATTATCAAAACTCTTCTTCATCTTCGGTGCAGGTTTGTCATTGAAGACGGCTCCGCCCAAAACCTGAAGGATGAGGAACACGATTGTGGCTTTTAACACAAGAACAAATCTGAAGAACCCAGCAGAACCTAGCCGAGATCATTTTCTCCATAAGCCCAGCTAACCATTTTTGGTTGCAAGAGCGTTTCCTTAACGTTTGTTAGGTAACGAAGTCCTAGGAACGTTCAAAACGTCCCGTTTCTAGACGTTGCATTAACGTTATTGCTTGGTTACATGAACGTTATTCAACCCATTCTTTTGTTCTGTCACGTGTCAAAACGTTTAATACACTGCAACGTTTTTGGTGTACGACAGTTAACGTTAATAAAACGTTCCACCGACGTTACGCCAAAAACGTTTCAGAGAACTTAGAGAGAACTTTCGCAGAACGTTAGCCGACGTTCTGAGAACGTTCCCTGTCAGTTGGGAGTCTGCCTGTAACACCAAAACTGCCACCAGCATAAAATGAGAAGATGAGATGTGACCGTCACTTCAGCTGGTTAGTATTACAAACCCAACATCACAGGAAAGAAACCTCTAGTGTCACACACACACACACACAGACTGAATGTTACACTCATCACGCCTGCAGCACGGAAGTGGATTTTAAAGTGAAACAGAGTGAGTCACGGGAGAGATATTGATCATTGATGTGATTATTGGTCTGATATCCGCCGCCACCAGCCGCACGGCACATCTGATAATTTTATTTGCTTACGAAATTTCCGCAAACACGGCATCGCACATCCTCCGTCTTTTGTCCGCAGCGCGGAGTTGAATACAGACCTTCCGTTTCGTTGCGTTTCCGTCTAACGCGTCGCCTCGTCGGCTGTTGATCGCAGCCACCGGAGTCGCAGCAGAGTTTCGTGATGTCTATCATATATAACTGACATGTCCAGCAGCGGTCCACCGCGGCACAACCGAGCGATGAAAAGCTATGACGAGGCAGTGAACGGTGATATGTACACGCCACATCAGCATAATCCGAATCGCGATCGATTCGCGCGTCCGATTCGATTCGTTCTTCATGGTCGTTCGGTCGAACCGAGTCGCGGAGCGCTTGGGAATGAATCGCTTGGCTGTGACGTTTTTTAAAAAATATCGATGCGTGTAGAAAATGATTTACTAGAATAAATCTGAAAGGACATTGGAGGATGTAAAACAAACTTGTGAAACTGTGAGTGGGACAACCTGATGTATAAACCACGTTTGACTCAATGTAGGTAAATTAATTAAGTGTTTTAGTACAAAAATGTTTAGTTTATGTAATTCACTTAGATCGCTGCAATTAACGTTTAACTTTGGGCAACAACCAATGAGTCCTAAAAAAGTGAATCGGTTTTTAATTGATTCTTTTATATGAACTGCTCAAACGATTCGCTAAACTGAATCTGATATTTCTAGTATGTACAATAATGCGCCCTCTACAGACTCTTACGCGTGTCCATTGACATTCAAACATCCCCGAATAAACACACACATCAAATACACAACGTGAATCAAGACCAGCTCGACACCATTCATGACAGTTTATTGAAGTCAAACCAGGCAAGTCTGAAAACGTTTAAATCTGTGGAATGTCACTTAAAGTACTGTCAGAATAACTTCTGAAGAAATACATCCCAAAAGTTGGTCAAATAAAATACGAGGAAAAAATGTACAAAATGTCTCTACGTTTACACAAACATTCAGAAGCAATATTACAGCGTTCGCATGACACTACAATAAAATGACAATTGCGTTTTTCTCCAGCTATGTACAATAGATCAAGCATCATTCCCTTACACAATGCAATGACATGGGCTACATAACATAGCCAAAAAGCCTCTATTCAGGAGTATATCGTTTATCATTTAGGATACGTTTTATTCAAGTCAGAGCGTGTAATCCGACTCAATGCGCACGGTGAAAATATTACAACACATTATAACCTTTACACAAATTCTGTGACTCAGTAGCAAGAATTAGTAAACAGTCTATTTGAAAGGAATGTGAAATTGGTACTGTTAAACTAAACAGTGTAAGTTGGTAGGACACCAACTTGGGTAAGTTAATAGTTAAGCAACACAAAAAACATGCTCGGATAGCACAAAATGATAATGACACCTTCAAATACACAAAAAAATGTATACAAAGTACAGTGCACTGACACCAAACACTGAAATCAATGGAGGTAAAACACGTTTAACATCCGATGCAGCAAAATAGATTCAAATACAAATCAAATACAGTCAAATCAGCAATTAAGCCACTGCATAACAAATGGCGCTAAACTAAAATTAAATGTCCATGATTCACATCCCAAATTGAGGATTCAAACAAGACATTTGTTTATTGTTACAAAATGTCATTGGCAATTTTTAGTGATCATCTGATTTTGATAAAAAAACAACGTAAGGCCAAATAAAGACAATGAGTTAAACTAAAACCACTTGTAACAAGGCAAGAGAGAACGTCTTGCCAAAAAGCATTTTCTTGATTATAAACATAAGGGCGAATATTGATATTTTAGGAACAAAAGTGCCTATGGTCATTAAACAATGAAAGCAACTTGTATAAAAATAAATGCAATTAAAAAATACAATGAGAGAAACAAGTCATAATATAAACAGAAGAAAAGGAGACCCGAATCGCCTTCCATATTTCAAAACGAAAAACATGCAAATGCGAGTAAGAGCATACAGTATTTTCATAAACATACAAATCTCAGTTTGGCAGTCAAATCTTCCTAAAATTTGCCGTCAGAAACAAGAATCCAATACGAATTCGAAGCGTCTTGCGTATCGACCAATAACACTTCCGTTTTGAGGCAAAGAACAATAAATACAAAAAAATGAAAGGCAAAAATGGAAATGAATCAAGTAACCCAAAACTCGGAGCACCTTCCCTCCCTTCCATAAAGTGACATACTGTTGGTGCCATCACATTTAATACTTGCACTGCGGTCTTTAAAAACGTTTATGGGAAACGTATGACTAAAGGGTAAGTACAGCGCGAATGTGTCGAAGTCATCCGGATCCGCTCTTCCATCCGGGCTAAAATCGGCACAATGAAACCTAGCAGTAACAAAGTTACAGAACTTGACGGTTGGTGAACGTTTTTCTCAATCAAAGCTATTGAGTAAATTCACATCAAGTAGAAGTCACAGAGAGAATAATGCTACACACTCCGCCCTAAATCGTACGGCCCTCCTTACAACCGACCGCGATGTATGATAGTAGTTCACGTTTAGCATAGTAGCGCATGTCATTACAACAAAACATAATACAGGAGAGATGCTAAACAATGAGGCGTTTAACACAAATGAAAGTGCGCGGTTAAGGTACATCGAAATTAGTTTCTATTGTACAGCAATATACTGTATGCGTGTAATACATGGTAATGTACGAATACACTGACAACTTTACCGCAAATTAAAAACTGTAATTTTGATTATATTTACAACTGTGTGTTGTAAACACAAATGTAAACAAACGAAACAAACGAAATAACCTATTTTAAAAATTGTACTCACAGTCGCACAACTAGCACTGCTCTGACACGATATGAATTTCTTGTAACTGATTTTAAACACTGGCACCTTGTTCAATACTCACATTGGTAAATATCTGATCGAAGAGAGAAATGGCAGTGCTGGAATATATGTGGCCGAAGAAGACAACAGCTGCTTAACACTACACCATCAAACATTACCGTTTGGAAAACGGTAACAACTCGGAAATTACAGTCTCTGTACTGTTAAATTACGCTGAGCGGCCCAAAGGATGATGGAAATACAGTACCGGCCAAGCAATAATGTAATTCTGCTGACAAAAAGGGCACATATACAACAATACAATAAGTGATATCAAATAGACTAATACAGATGAATAATACTGTACATTGTGAATAGATGTAAACGTCGACATAAATATATTGATGAATATATATCTTACAAATCACAAAGTCACTTGAATGGGCGTCGTCTTTTGAATGACTCTGGTTTTTAAACGTTAGCACGACAGTCATATTTAGATGTAGTGAAACCCAATCGGTGAGGGGGAAACGAATTTCCCCACCCAGTCGCACATTACAACAGTCTTTGCTATTTACATGAGGTACATAAATAAGTTCTTGGTTTAAAGTGTTTAGAGTGTTTAGGTACCGTAGATGCCAAAACTGAGTTTGCCATTGACCGGCGTCGGTTAACGGGTTTTCTGTGTTAAAATGGTACGAAGAAAGAGACAATTAGTTGTGAAAGTTATTTAGAAAACCAGACATGAACTGCTTACGGTATACAAGCACTCCATGTGAATCTGATACGAGGCTGTAAATTGTGATGTGTTCCAAAAAACAAACAAACGAGAAAAAACCATACCAGCTGTTATATAGTTGGAATGAATAACAAATACCAGTTTATAAAGTTCACTTCGTCTTTGAGATGTGAAGCAGATAGCTGCGTGTGGTTTCTCCACGGTTCACTGTTGCTGTAGTTCAAACGCTGTTGTTCTCCGATGTGATTTTCAGCATCCTGTAGCCCTCAACCTTCATTTCTCCTCAGAGCTTTGGCCCAGTCACTCTCTCTCCACGCTCTCCTCGTCTTCATCTCCATCCCCTTCCTCTTCAGGTTCCTCTTCAGGTTCCTCTGTGGTTTCGAGGGGTTCCTTCTTTACGGTGACCTGGCTGGGGTCAGTCTGAGGCCATGAGGGTCTCTGAGGGTCGTGGTTGGAGCAGCAGGGCCGGTTGTCCACGGCAGACATGGCCAGCTGTCCTCTCTCGTGATCTGGGCAGAAGGAAGCGGGGCAGAAGTGGCAGCAGGAGGAAGCGGCACGCTGGCAGATGCTGCACTGATGCCAGGGGCATTCCCATCGTCCTGAGAAACAGCATGAAACTTAATGTTAAAAAAAGGAACCAAAAATTCTGTTTTCTGCAATTCTATGTTTCAAACAGAGGTGGCGGTGGAGAGGCAAAAGTTACAAATTGCATTTCCTTGCGTTTATTTATTGTCCACTAGAAAGTTTGCTTCATTTTTCTGCCGTTATGTTACTTTATAGTCTTTATACATATACTTCATTGACCAAGACGCATTTAAAGCATGCACACTATGACTGGTAGCGCACACAATTGCAGAAGCATGTGCGGGTGATGCACACGTGCATGCGGTTACGAACATTTCGAGCCTGCCGATGACGTCATTTACTTCAATCGTACTGTAAATGAGATGCAACTGTAACAGCAGGCAGTTAAGCAAAGAAAATGTGACAGATCCGGTCTGTACGAATAGCATTACTACAAAATTCTTGAAGCGACGGAGAGGCCGTACCGTACGGAGGTTTCGTCAGGTTGAGGCAGAGCAGATGATACGCCTTCGGGCAATCCTTCCTGTCACACATAACCAGCTCGCCTCCCTCCCCACAGCAGTAGCAGTAATACTCATGAGTCTGTTTACTCTCCGTCTTCAGTTTACGCTTCCTAGCTTTGAGTTTAGCGTTGCGCACCTTTTCCTCCCTCTCCATCACCACAGCGCTCTATGGGAAGATAAATGAGGTCATTATAAACGCATAACAGGAGAACCAAAAGAACCGTAAGCTGCAGTACAGAGAAACAAAGAAGAACCAGGTCATAAATAAAGCTTAAGTACGCCTCAGCTATCGGCGTCTCCAGTGAACTGTGAATTGTCAATGGTGCTAATGGAAATCGTGTTTGGATGCCCAACGTTTTCCTGACTAACTCAATTAATCTTTACCTTGGGCTTGACGCCAAGAAAACCGCTGCAGTTTTCAGCTCCACAGTGACACGACGTCCTTCCGTTACCCAGACAGTCCAAGTTGTAATTAAAGGTCAGCTCTGTGTCTGATAAAAACATCCATTCCTCATCATTACCCCAATTAGCGTTTTCAGTGCATTTGAGACAAAACCAACACGTTAAACTACAGTTTTAGCATGCTAGCCCGTATAAAAAAATGATGCTGCGATGCTATGGTGTTGTTGGCTGGTTGTCAGGGTGTTGCTATGTAGTTCCTAAAGTGTTCCAAATGTGTTTTAGCTTGTTGCTATGAGGTTGCTAGGTTGGGTTTCTTATTGGTCCAAATAAAAAGAACATCCCCAAATCACTCTGATATTCTGGTCCCCAGAAACCACAAGCTCAAAATGCTTTTCTTAGCAAGCACCGCTAACAACCGGTCAATAGTCATTCTTACCAGCAGCGATGTCACACAAAGTGAAGAGCCCTATTCGCACGTCCCCGTTCACAGTCCACTTCTGTGTCTCACAGTTCGGACCGCAGCTGTGGTTCATAAAGCGCGACAGGTTCCCCTTGGGTCCGGCGTCTATGACGCGGTCCTGAGAAGCACAGGAAGTTCAGTACGGCAGAGAATCTGTGTGTCAAAGTTCGGAGTGAACAGGGAACAGCGGTACCTTAGTGAGGGTCAGCATGTAAAAGTTGGTCACATGGTTTTCATTGGCATGTCTTATTCGCTGCTTGCATTCCTCCGAGTCGATCAGTTCGCCGACGTACTCCATGATAAAATCGCCCTGTGCGAGAACAAATCAAGTTCGAAATCAACGTTCGAAATCAGAATAAAAGGAAGCGTCAGAAATCTCGTTCACCTTTCTGAGGTCCTGCTTGGTCTTCAGGCCCCACCCCCGGCCGTCGGTCTTGATGACCTCGGTGTCGGAATAGAGCCGTTTGGAGAAGCACTGGTTGTGACAGCGATCGCCCGCGGGACAGACCTGCGGGTGACACTCGTACTGCAGCATGCGGTTCAGACACTGCGAGTCCTGGCTGCACGGGCGCTCATCTGTGGGTTTGCAGTTGCAGCGAGGGATCTCGGAGAGATCGGCGACGTGAACCTGCACCTTCCCCACCGGCTTATTGGACTGAGGTAAGAAACAACAGGAAGGAAAGACGACGGTGAGAAATAACATTTTCATACTGCTGCATTGGAGAATTTGTCATCACCGAAAGGCATTCAAATTTGAGCATAGGAGATTTAACCTTGATAAGTTTGTACGGCGGGGGTCGGCGGGAGTTGCGCTCCTGTTCGAGGGCTTCCTTGGTTTCTCGCTGTGCTTTTAGCTCCTGGAACCGCCTCGCCGCTTCTTCGAGCGCTACGTATTTATAAAACTCATTTAGCGTCAATCAAGCTCCGATTTCTCAACTATTAAGAGTGTTAAAACGTCTTCTGTTTTTTCACCTTTCTTGAAAGTCTTGTTGATGCCGACTTGCCCCTCCGTGAAGTTTTTATCACTCTCGATGTATGAGAAAACTCTGCCCTGGTTAATCCAGTAATAATCGTGGGATCCAAAGAAGAAGACTGGGAAGTCACCAATGTCGTGCTTCAGACTCTGGATGTTGGAGGGCACCAGACGTGGGTTGCAGATCTCAGCAGGCCACCACCTGCACAAGAACACGTCAGCTTTAAATCGATACTTTATCCATTAAGACAAAAACCTTCAGGAGCAAATCAAATCTGGAGCTTTGTGGCTTGTGTCCACATCTGTTAGTTTTGAGGTCATTTTCACTGCTGTAACTCCCTTTTTTATTCTGCACAGAGATCTAACATCATGACCAATCTTGCACTCGGGTGTATCAAATTTTGTCTACTATTATGTTTTGTAAATTAAGTCCCTCCTAAGTTTTAAATGCCAAATCCAGCAATATACTATCTGTGCACATCATTTTTAATGAACGTGCCCTTGTAATCTTTCATCCAAATTATTAACCCCTCCCACAAAAAGACATCTCTTCTCTTGATGATGTCTGTCTGTGCAGACTATATTGACTGTCCAATGGCCAGGCAGCTTTTAATGATCCAATCAATTCCTAAAGGATGAAATCAAGTCCCGCCCTTTATTTTTTCCTCATTTCAGAAGCCGTTGTACCGTGGGGGAAAACAGACTGTTGCAACATTCGCTTCACGTTGTTTTAAAAAAACATTCCATATTATTCATATTGCTAACTTTGTCAGAAAAGGACAAACATTCTGCATTGGATCTGTTGTGAAATGGTCTTACAAAGGTTTATACTTTTAAGTATGAGGGATCTTATTTAGAGAAAGTCTCAGCTGGAGATTTGCATACCTCACCGACAGACAGTTCAACAGACGCACCTGTAGTTGCCCAGCTTGACCCAGACTATCTGTTTATAGTGGGGCTTCCGGCCTGCTCTGCATTCCCCGCACAGCCAGGTTCCCTCAGGCATCTGCATGTTCAAACACTCGGGGTGGAACGAGGCAGGGCAGGCCTCGCAACACAACAGCCTTCCTCCTTTTTGACAAGCACACACACACACGCACATAAACACGCATTCCAATACACACAGGCTTACAGTATTACCACATGCTTGTGATAGTCCCCAAACCTCGTCCAGGAGCATGTCTGAAAATTTAAAATGCGTTGGAAATGCTTTTAGATTTAGATTGCTGATTCTATATGCCAATTTGTGCCTAAATTCGGCATGCTTAAGGACGCGGTTTGATGAGTGATGCATTTCATGTGTGCTTTCAGTGCCATGAGATTAAAGCAGCCAATAGCCAATGATCAGAGAGGGGCATTATGGGATGCATAAGCATGCAGTGATGCACACCGACTGATCGTTTGCGTTAGCGTCACCTGCAGTACGCGAGCAGACACACAAAGCAAGTATTTTGGATGGTGTCTTAAAAACGCTTGGTCTGACTGACACAAGACGAGGAGGCACAAAAACTATTGCCATCCAAAATATGTTAAGGGTGGAAGGGTATAATTGTGCTCAAGCAAACACAGAATATGAAACAGCATTTGGAAACAAGCCGAACAATTAATGCTAAGCCAAAGCATGTACGGACTCAGAATAACAGGATAAATTTCATACAATCTAAATGAATGCTGGAAATTTGTAATACCAGTCGTACCAGAATAAGAAACTCAGATGAGTGTTACGATTTCTTTACCTACAACAAAAACCCCAAAAATGTTTGCTAACGTGAACGAATTCCAAACGCTACTATTCACAATGAAACTCATTCCAGCGTGTTATTTTAAGCCCACTATTAAGCGTTGGAAGCAGCATGATGGCGCGAAATTACGACCAAAAAATAAAATCAAATAAATCAAACAAAAGTTGCAGTAAGACAGCTGTGAAAGCAAACAGATGACAAACTACACAAACCAAGAAACGTGGTTTTACCTTTCCCGATATTCTTTTTGGTAGCTGACGAAGAAGAAGGAATCATAGGTAATTTCATCAACTCAGCACGATTTGACTCAGTCAGAAGGTAGTGCGACTTAAAGGTATATGAACTTAATATGGGGTCAGTATGGTCGTGCACTAAAAGCCCTACACGAGACAAACAGGAAAAGTCATGAGCAATGAAACTACCCATGATTCCAGAGAACACACATCAGGAGACACGACACACAATTTAATGCTACAATTAGTCCTGGAAAGAGAACAAACAAACTAGAGGCTCAGGAGGAAAACTTCCGTGTTGGAGCGGGAGATTTTGTGGAACGAAACGTTACAGTAATCGCGTTAACACCGTTTTCACGCATTTGATGGCACCAAACGTCAACGACAGAAGTTGCTATAATAAACATAATTATAAATAAAGCGACTCGACGCTGCTCCCTCACCAACACAAATTATCCAAATTACTGAGGCAATTAAGAAAATCCTGTGACTGTCTTGGAGCGATTAGAGGGTGAGACTGATTGAACGTTCGCACCTGGTGTATTTACATAATAAAATCACTCAGAATCATTTTTGAAAATCTGTTCGTTATGAAAGCCCAATCATGCATAAAAACACGTTTTATGATCGTTTTTTGTATCTTAGAAGTTAAAATGTAAACACGCGAGCACATTTCATAACATGACAGAATGCCGATAAAGGCATTAACATAAAAACGTATTCGCTACAATCTCTATATTAGTGCGACGCTGCAAAAAAAAAAATTGCAAGAAAGAACAAACAAATGAATAAAATTAAATTGAATAAAAAACAATTTATTTGTTATTTGTTCCAATATAATCACTAATCGCTAACTGCTCAAAAAACGGCTTTTGTCTTACAAAATAAATCTAAGTTTAAATTTAATCTCATTCCCTCCTTACAGGAATCAGAGAATTAAATGTTATTAATTAGTAGAAAACAAACACGATCTGATGGTTTGACAAACACACAGTGTGTGTACAGGTAAGGAGTAGATGAAAAGACAGAAGGTCAAAGGTCACCTTCATAAAAATATCCTATTGTTAGAAAGAACCGGGAAAACAATGACCGGAAAACATTAAAATACTGACAAAGTTACATGTACTTAGACTCCTCGTGCATTACACTACTAGAAGCAGGAAGGGACACATACTGTTAATCTAATATTAATGTATTAAACTACTTGTGTTGCGTCATTTACAGTCAGGTCAAAGGGTCAGAACGTACCTCGAGCGCAGATGAAACACCAGCCGACGTTAACAGGGGAAGAAAAATGTCCGTTTCTACGGGAACTCGAGTGGTTGCTACATATGACGATGTGTGGCGTTATCAAAACACTTCCAGCTGCGATGCAGCCGTCTCCCGTGTGATACGCCACCGGACACCGAATGCAACGGATCATGCGACCTGTGGAGGAAAACAGAAACTGCATCTACTGCGGCGCCAGAAAACATCGTGATGTTTAGGAGTGTTAAAGCTTGGGCTGATCGCGGCTGTGATGTGTGGTCCACCTCTGCTAGCTTTGTGAAGATCTCGGTCGAGGCAGCAGGTGGCACAGCTGTGCTGCGGGCAGCGCAGGCCTCTGCTGTCCATTGTGGTGCCTGCGTATTTGCGGGCGCAGGATTCGTGGTAGTAGCGGCCGCAACTGTTCACAGAGCAGCGCTTCACGTCACCTTCAGACGCTTTGCAGGAGAAGCAGATGTGGGACCCTGGACAAATTAATTAGGACTTATTAAATTACTTAGTTAATTTCTAACCCTATCCAAACTCCTAAACATAACCCACCCCTTAAACTAAAAGCAGTAACAGGTGGATAAACCACTAAGCCAGTCCTGACCCTAAACCCAACATCGGTAACACTAACCCCACCCTTCAAATTTGATTGGCTGTCAGGTGCAGCGCTTGTGATTATCAGGATATAAACAGACTCACCCGTCTTACACTCGTGGCACACGAGGTCTCCCTCTGATCCGCTGCTGGACCTCATACAGTCCGGATGAAAGAGTCGGTTACACTCGCCCTCACAGCTCACCAGTGAATCCCCGAACGTTTCACACCCCTACATGAAGCGATTCTTTATTAAACTCCATTACGCTCCGGTTTAC